>DVZL01005494.1:0-12018 GCA_018236625.1 Lasaia peninsularis
AGTCCGACATAACCCGCCGCTTCCCCCGAAGCGGTGGGTATCCATGAGGATTTTCCACACGAAAAAAAAAAAAAAAAAAGGTTCAGATCTTCCACTATTAGTTCTTTCTGTTGCCTTACCCAGTGGCCCCAAGCGATAGTTGAGTGTCACCACGACCATATCCCGGTCCATAAGGTGCGAGGGATCGTAGGTAGAACTACCACCATACATGAAGGCACCACCCGGGATAAACACCATCACGGGAAGAGAGGCATCCGCATCCAACTTCGGCGTGAAAACGTTTAAAAATAAACAATTTTCACTTCCTGTAAACAGTTTCTATATTTATATTCGAGAATAAAAAAGACATTTTTAGAGTTCCGTATCAAAAGGGTAAAAACGGAATCCTATTACTAATACTCCACTGTATGTTTGTCATCAGGCTGTATCTTATCAACCGTGATAGGTCGACAGTTGAACTTTTCACAGATAATGTATTTCTGTTGCTGCCATCTGTACTAATATAAGAAATGCAAAAGTAATTTTGTCTGTCTTTCTGTTACGCTCTCACGCCTAAACCACTGATCAGATTTTGATAAAATTTGGTACAAAGATAGACTTGACCTTGAGGAAGAACATAGGCTACTTTTTACTGCAAAAACCTCTACCCCCCCGGAGGGGTAAGAAGAGGGGATGAATATTGGTATGGAAATGTTTTAATGATAGGTATATACATACAACAGATTTGTTTTCATTTTACAATTGCCTAGATTATTTTTTTGTTTGTATGATAGTCAAAAGCGGGCACACGTAGGCCGTAGATAAAATATCTAAAGTAAACTCCCATACAAAAAAACATGGTTTTTATGTACGAAACCCTTCCTGCACGAGACTGATTCGGACTTGGCTCGTTATTTAAATAATCTGTCTTATCAAATTAACATATAAGTGTTATTAATGTAAGTCATTAATATACTATATATCATTATCATTATCACATAATTATACTTTTCTTTCTCTTGGTCTTGAATCTACATACATTTCTTTATTCTTCTCGATAGGTCCCATGCGGAGTAGGCAGAGATTGTCGAGTGCCAAATGTCATGATCCCTACATACCTACCTAGCTTCCATCACATTCATCAATCTCTTCATGCATACAAGCCGATTTCAGAGACTCCTGACACCACCCTCGGGTAATACGCGAGCTATTTGGTCGTGGAATGTCAACCGAGGTCTCCCCGGGTACCTACATCCATCTACATTCACATGGTATACCTGTTTTGTCAATTTTTCATATTTCATTCTTTCCACATGACCGAACCATCGGAGCATGCCTTTATTCTTTTCATGAATTCTTTATTTTGAAAAGTTTTTAATTAACTTGCAATGTATGTATGTAAGTATGTATGTTCGGGTGGAATCTTAGAACTTTATTTTGAAGTAGATAGCTTTATCCGATTGAGCTGAAATTTTTATACTTGTTGACTTTGGATGACAATACACGAAAAGGTACGTGACGTCATTCTATATCCAATACGGCAGACCAACCAAGATGGCGGAATAGTTATTTTTAATGCACTTCTATCTTTTCAGAGCGAGATTTTTAGAGCGTTTGAATAAAAGCTTTTTTAAAAAGTTTTCTTTACTTTTAATTAATTTTATCATGTATTTAATACAAGACTCTCAGTTTATATTATACAAATTGGATTGAGTTACCTATAATATATTCAAATGGTGAATATTGAAAGCAGTCTGAGAGAAACCTCGTGGAGTCCCAGATCCCCTTCCATGACTTCAAAGGTTGGGGCTCCTGAAAATTAATAAAGGAAATAATTTGATTTATTAATGTCTACTTTCAACTCTGTGGTCAAGTGGGGTTGGTGTCCGACTTTGATGAATCCCGGGTTCGATTTCCGTGTAAGACTACTTGTTTTTGTTATTTTCACCATAGATTTTGTAGATGTGTCACTGTCATGTGGCCGAACAACCACGAGGCTCGGGTTGGATTCCCGACGGGGTCTTGGTCTGGGTGCTTATTATATTTTTTCTGGTATAGAATTAAGTATTTATATGTATTAACATCGTTTTCCAACACCCATGATATTTTTCATTTTGTTTTTTCCATATTCCGAAAATTGTCTTATAATTTTAATTTATAAGTGACCCCATCTGACAAAGTAGGATTTATAAATCCACCTGAAATTAACAGAGTAATTGTTGTAACAAATATCCGAAATATATTTATACAGATGAATTAAGAACCTATGTTTGAAGCTGGATAAAAATAACATTGAAAATAAATAAACATATATACAATGCGAATGTGGATGGCGGTATGTATCCTAGGAGACCTAGGATGACATTCCACGACCAAATAGCTCGCGTATTATCCGAAGGTACTCTGAAATCAAGAGTCTCTGAAAGTAATGAACGTGGAAGAAGCTAGACGAGCATGTAGAAATCGTCCCATTTGGTACTAGGTACTGTCGACAGCAAGGGAAATAGCATGAATATATGTATGAAAACAACTCACTCGAAATCTGTATTTACCGACCGGTGGTCGAGCGTACGGAATTCCTCTAAAACTGGCAAAAGTTCTACCATTTGTTGACCGATCCCATATACCTTGCAGGGTACCATATTTTATCCTAGCTACAGGCCTATCTTCACATTTCACAAAAGCAAAGAGGGTTAAAACAAATAATTGAATAAGCATCACAGAAACCGCGCGAACTGTTCGCTGGTCAGCGTGGGGCACGGATATTTATAGTCTTGTTTATCTAGTTGAAACTCTTGAAAATGATAGTTCATAATTAGGGTTGCCACTCGGTCATAGTGTCGTACTCTGTTTTAGTTATGGCACTATACTATCTATACATCTACATAAAAAGTCAATTAATGCGTTAGTGTTATTAAAATTCGAGACTGACCGAACCGATTTGGCTAATTTTGATCTTGAAATAGTTGATGTTAAGAGGAAATTTAAATGATAAGAAATATTGATAATAAGTAAAAAACCGGCCTAGCGCGAATCAGACTCGCGCACGATTTATATTATATTTATTTTATTCTGTTATTAGTATTGATTGTATAGCGACGACAAAATCATATTATCTGAGAAAATTTCAACTTTCTTGCTATCACGATTTTTGAGATACGGCGTGTTGACAGATAGACATACTTAGTTATAGGGTCCCGTTTTTACCCTTTGGGTGCGAAAAAAGACAATTTAATTTTGCGGTTGCCTGTTGGTAAATTTTTTTGTACCCTTCAGATAGACGGACAAAATTCAAAGAATGCGGAAAATGTGTTTTTCTCCTAGTTTTTAGTTGCTCAGGCCTATTTTTTATTAATTTAAATAAATATCGACACATCCGTTGCCATGGCAAATACAAATCCAATCTCAGGCAACGTTGTGTTTTTCAGATAAACATAAAAAACTTATAGAACAAGCTGCCCTACTCGAAAATCGAACCGAACTCATGTGAAATAGTTGGACACTGATACGCTCGACTGTACTGGTGATTTAGAGGTTTTATTATATGTACAGAAAGCTAAGGTTTTCTAGCAGCGTGGGCGAAGCTACAAACCCTCATAATCTTCCGACACCTGAGTTGTTACAAAGTTTATTTAACTTTTATTTCTGTTTAAATAGTAAATTAAACAAGTAAATTCATTTATTTTTTATTTTTATAAGATCCCCAAAATAATGAGATTGGTAATGCAAATAAGGATTAAAAATTAGTTTGTTCTTTGTTCGTACGATTTATCTAAAAATTGTAAAGTAAAAACTATTTTTTTAAATTGTGACAACCCTACAGGTAATCTATAGTAGTAATGGTAGTATTATCAGAGTATATTTATACCATAAAGTCAAAAGGGACATCTAGAGACTACACTCCTGTACACTAAGCTGTCCGTAATATAAATATCTCATAGGGCCTACTATTTTACTCTCAAATGATTTATTTTACGTTGTCTAGCTTAGAAAGAGTTGGCAATCCTTTTTAGTCGGAACTGGTCGATGTGGGGAATGTAAACTCCAACTATTAATTTTAGCTTCAAGACTATATTATTATATTACGTCTTTTGCGGGACATATCGCACACTTAGAATGAAAGCCAATGATTTTATATACAAGATACACCATCTTCATACACGAAATAATTGTCCCGTCATATATAAATACTTACATTTAATTAAACAAAACAAACACGATAAGGGCGACAAAAATATGGAAATCACAAGAGTGAAAAAGACAGCTACTACATACGTACGTAACGTGATTTATTGCGTCATAAATCATAATATATCAAACGATCATACGTAATTTAATAATTTGCAAATTTTAAATAAATTAATTTAAAACTTAATATTTTTATACATTGACCTGTGATATGATTTTCCTTTATTTTTATTAATTTATCTATCGTAATTTGTGCAGTTTCGAAACACACGAGACGGCATTTTAATAATATTTTCTGTAACATTCGACACACCCTCTCACGGTGAACCCGACTGATTGCATTGGTCCTAAATAGACCAATTCATGGCACGCGTTTTGAGCGTTGATGACGTATCTACCTCTTGCTCGTATATAAAATCATCGGACTCAGCTCAAACTTTATGTAATACTGGATTATACAATTTCGTTATAAATATAAACTTACATTCAAATTTCAAGTTCAAGTTCAAGTTTACAATGTAATTGTATAGTCAACTAATCTACAAATTTGGTTAAAACCAATCACTTGCGAAACATGAAAGAGATATATCAAGATGTGTTAAATACTATAATTTTTGAAAACTTTCTTGCTCGTTTATTACAAATTGCATTTTTTGAATTAGGTCACTCTAATTCTGAGCGTGCGATATTTAACTGTTTTATTTTATACATTTCTAATATAGAAGTAGCCTTAGCCATTCCTTATTACATCAGCTACCTGCCAGTACAAGTCGCGTCAAAATCGTTCTAGCCGTTTCAGATATTAGTGGGTACAAACAAACAGCCAGTCAGACGGACGGATCGGCAGACAGACGAAAAAGTGGTTATTTTAATGTTACATACCAACTTACACTCCCATTTTATTTATTTGTAACGATGTATATAGATTATAACAAATGTTTCGACCTTCCGGTGTAATAACAGACAAACGATAAAAGACATAAGTAATCACTTCAGTCAGTTTAATATAAGGCTATTTAAACAATAAAACAATAATTTTATATTGCCAATATCACCATAAAATAAATGGTCGAAGGTTAATAAATGAATTTTAATATATCCATTAAAATACGGCAGCGGAAGCGAGGAAATATATAGAAAGTCGTAAAACTTAATATCTACTTGTTTGATATTACAATATTGGATTCGTTGTATATATTTACGCGGGAAACTATGATAAAAAATATGAATAAACTGATAAAAAATCGTAGTACTAGTTGACACTGGTGGTAATTCCTATGCACACTAATTAAACTTATTTTATTTACATCCTATCTTTTTTCAGTGACATATAAAACGAAAGAGATAGAACAATTTTAATTTTAGTCATGTCAAGTTAGACACATCTTTTACCATAACTTCCGAGTTATAGATTAAACTTCTGTAGGAGTGTCACGTACAGACTAATCTAATGGTACTAACAGTTCTTTGTCTCTTTCTTTTACTTGCGTCGAAATGAGATAGCGATATCTTATATAAAATAAGTTCAGTTGGCGGCAGCAGAATTACCAGCAATTACTAATAGTAATATATACATAATAGAATAATAATACAGCCTACCGCCTCGTTGGCCGAATGACTAGCGTACAAGACTAACCACAACGACTGACCACGAGGCTCGGGTTCGATTCCCGACGGGGACAGACATTTGTGTGATGAACATAGATGTTTGTATTTTCCGGTCTGGGTGTTTATTAAATTTATTCTAGTATCTATTTAAGTATTTGTATCGTTGTCTAACACTCATGACACAAGCATTTAATTCACTTACTTTGGGGTTACATCAATTTGTGTACTTTGTCCAGTAATATTTATTTATTATTATTATTTATAAAGGAAACGTTATTTTCAAATAATCTTAGAAATCGAGTCGGAAAATCTCATATTGACTACGTTAAAATAGTGTTTGTGCTTAGACCCTATGTACATAAATTATGGTTTTGAAAATTTATTTCACATTGAAATATCATATTGAATTACACTTTGAATTAGTTTAGAAGCAATATTTGTAGACGGTAAGTTTTGGAGTTTGGCCTTTTGCATCATAAGGGTTTATTCATATAGGCGTATTGTGTTTGTGACTTATTTATTATCAAATACTAGCCAACTCCGCGAACTTTATTACAGCCATTGACATTGATTTGACATAAATGGCTAATAATAGAAAGTGAAAAACAGTCAAGTGTGAGTCGAAACACGAAGGGTTCCGTACAATTATTTTAACGGCAAAAAAATCACGTTGTTGGAGCATCCCTTAAAATATTAATGTTGTTTTTAGTATTTGTTGTTATGGTGACAACAGAAATAGATCATCTGTTAAGATTTCAACTGTCTAGCTTTTTTATTTATGCGATAAGACAGCGAACAGGCACACGTGTCTCCTGATGGTATAAGTATGTATGGGGCTGTTAGACCTTATGTGCAAGTCTACCGGCTACTCTACCCTCCGGACGGGAACACGACAACGTCATTATGGCGGCAGGAATACGTAGGGCGGTGGATCCCTACCCGGTCGAGTTGCTGCACAGCACTCTACCAGTGAAAGCTACCACCATTATCTATAGAAACAGCAAAAATAACATTTGTTGTATGGGAGTAGGCTTAATATATTTTTATTTGTTTTTAGTATTTGTTGTTATAGTGGTAACAGAAATACGTCATCTGATGAGAGATGGAAGATGAACTATAGGTACAGCCTGGTGCTGCTCAATGTCTTGTGTCAACGATATTAATACACATAAATACTTGCAAACAAAATAAAGTCAAAGGTACACATGCACCCACGATTAGCCGACGACATTCATCATCATCATCAGCGTAAGTCCCGGTTGTTCCTCACATATGAGCGTGAGAACCCGGGGTCCGCTTTCCGAAATGAAATGAAATGAAAGTATTTATTTGCCGAATATGTGTGTTTAAAATTTGTTACAAAAACAAGAGTTTTTAATTATACCAACATATTCTACCACAATGTGGTGTGCAAATATTTTAACATATAATTTATTTTTATTTATTCACTATGTATTATATACTAATCATCTTGTCATTTATAGACGCTAATTTATACCCGACTTATTTTAGCACTGTCTACCATAAAATACCACCGTTTCGAAACAAACTCCCCGGCAACCATGACTTCTTTAATTAAAGTCAAACTATATCAATATTAATTTGATGTATTTGTTACTCAATCTTGTCATTAAAATATTCGTCTATGCTATAATAACAGACTTCTACTTCTTCACTTTGCTCGGTCTTCAGCGTCTCCAATAGTTAGTTCGTTAACACACATATTATTATCATGTTTAAAGACATCTAGCCAGCGTTTCATTGGCCGGCCTTTTTTACCGGTGCCTTTTTGCCTCATTGGTCTTACGTCATTTAGGCATTTGTTTCCCATTTAGACATTACGTTAAAACATGACCGTACAGCCGGCTATCCTGCAGCTTATTTGCTATGTTACAGACACGAAGGCAGCCACAAATGTGCCTATTTTTTATGCTATATATTTTTTTATTGAGGCCAAATCTATTTGACCTATTCTAATTCCTCTCCGTGGTTGAGAAAGACTTTGTTTATTTGGTTTTAATTTTTTACTTTTTTAATGGATTGCTTCATAACTAGTGTGATAATTTAATTTAATTTTTAATTTTCCAATTTTTTATAATAGCTTTTTCCCGGGACTGTGCTTATTACATTTTATTGTTTTCTCCTTAAATCTACTTTTCTAATGTTTTTTTCAATTTTAACATTGTTTTGTGTAAATAATCTTACAAGTTTTAAGTTTCTACTAGTTGCTATTGGACCTAAAGCATTTGTCATTTTAGTGTGCATTCAGCTTATTGACGCTATTAAAATGTTATTACATATTTTACTCCAAAAGGAAGATCGTATCATAATGTTGTTATGGCCGTGGTGAAATATTAGTTTGTTTACTTTGTAAACCGACCAACGTGGAATATATTACCTATTGAATATATGATCCTAATTTTGAACTTAATCCTGGTTATTAACATACCTGTTATATGCACACTCTACAAATAGGTACAAGAAATAAAAACATACTTGCCGTGCTTGTCGTCTTCATAGAATCAGTTTAGTTCAGTTTTTTTAAAATATTTTTTGTGTTTTTTATTGTCTATCTAGTTCATTGTTTTTTTTTTCATTTTTCTGTCGGTCCAAAGGTTGGCTGGTAGAAAATGCTATACGTATTAAGCTCGCCTTTTGTATAAAATATTTGTATTTGTACAAAAAAATATGAAATATCTTTCATTATCAAATGTATACGTTTTATATCCAAAGGTACAGAACCCCAACTGTACCTTTGGGTAAAAACGGGGCCATATTACGAGTCTGTCTGTCTGTGTAGCTAGAAAATTGAAATTTCACAGATGACAACAAATCAGACATCGGACACGAAGGGTTCGGTACCATTATTTGTAAAAACAGCAAAAAGATTACGTTTATTTTGGTGTTTATTTTGGTTATATATCACGTATCATTGGGCCCTTTTCAAGTAATTTATTCTGTTTTTGGTATTTGTTGTTGTAGCGGCAATAAAAAATACGTCATCTGTGAAAATTTGATGATATCTATCTATCACAGGTCATGAAATATAGCCTGGGGACAGACACATGGACAGACAGACAGCGGAATCCAAAAAAATACTATAATTGATTGGAAGTTGTTGTAAGTTATTGGGTATTTGTCAAAGTTCAAAAGTATATGTATAAGGTTCATGAGATACAGCCAGACGGACAGACTGACATATACCAGAATCTTAGTTATAGGGTACCCTTTCAGTACGGAATCCTAAAAATGAGATAAACAATTTAAAAGCACAGCTTGAGCGAACGACCTCAGACCTAACTATTAGTTCCGAAATTACAATTATATTTTGTGTATCAATAGGATCTCTGGATTAAAATATTTTAATTAACTACCAATCCTTTTTTAATTATTTTTTATACGTTTCCAAAACAAAATTATAAAATAAATTAGCCGTTCCGTTCCTTATTACATTAGCTGTCTGCCACTGAATGTCCCGCCAAAATCATCCCAGCCGTTTCGGAGATTAGCGGGTACAAACAGACAGCCAGTCAGACGGACGGACTGGCAGACAGACGAAAAAGTGGTTATTTTAATGTTATATACCAACTTACACTCCCACACACTGCACGGACAGACAGGCAAAAATTAAAAAAAATCTATTTTGGTTTGTATAGCTTTAAACCTGTAAACATACAAATGCATTTAGTAAAAAATTGTGACCTTAAAATTACACACAGACACTCCAATTTTATTTTTATAATATATGCATGAGCATATTACTTTAATTTTGATTTTTTAAGAGCGTATAGTAAATCGTCAAAATTAAAGCAAAATTTACACCCGCCACGGTTTTGATGTGATTTAAAAAGGGATAAAAATATATTGATAAAACATAAAATAATTAACATGCTTATAGAATTAACGTGACCCAGTGAACTTCATAAAAAAATCGTCGACAGCTGCCATTTTCTTTTCATTGGGTCACGTTAATTCTATAAGTCGGGGGCTTATTAATTATTTTATACTTCTTAATTACATTAAAACCGTCGTGAGACTTTAAAATAATAAATGTACCTGAGGAGTACAGATAAGAGGATTTAACAAAATTGAAAAAAGGAAAAAAAATCAAATAAATAAAACCAAAACTGGATACGCAAGAACTAGACAATAACAAATTAAAAATAATTACTCAAGACCGAAATCAGATCATCAACACTAAGAACAATACCAAGACCGTTCCAGTCTGAGGCTTGTTTTTGCTTTGCTTATTAGGTACTATTATCTACTTTTTTAAAAAGACGCTGAATTTGTCATCACGGCTTTAATCGATCTTTGGTAGAGCTAAAGAACGCGTATTAAACGCGAAGCAGCGACTAGTATGAAAGAAATAAGATAAGCAAAATCAGGATCAATGGTCTACCTTAATCTTATTCTATTAATCTATTAAACGGTATATTTCATGTCGTGTCGCGACGCGCAGCGCTTTTAGTACGTGCCTTATAAAATAGATTTGTTATTATCCCCAACGGCAGCTCGCCAGTGTTGCTCAGCGTTTCACGGCAGGCGCTTGTGTGTTTTACAAACGAACGCCGCGTTCTATTTAAGTTTCGATAATGTTATGATTTGTAAAAAAAACATTTATGAGAGTTATTACTAAAACTTAACCTAACTATTTTTGGTCTAAGTGTAATGTATTAAATGATCGACTTAATAATTCAACAGAATTGTTATTTGGAGCTCAAGCGAGGATTACAGCTGTAACATTTTAAGTATTTGAGGAATTCTGTGTACTAGAGAGATATTTGCAATTTAATACAAACTGTGATCTATTCTACTAACAAAAAGCTTGTTCATGTTTGTGAAGTTAATGGAAATAGGGATAACAGATGAAAAATGATTCATTCATTCACATTTTCGATGAAAAAATAACAGTGCGTTAGATGGTAAGTATTATATTATTATTTTGTTTTTAAGAATAGGTTAATGAAGATTAAAGTCCAAGTATAATATTTCTTTGTAATAAATGAAATAAAAAAAATAATTATTCGAATATATGTGTTAAAAAGTTTATACACAAAAAAATTACACCAACATATTCAACCACATTGTGGTGTAACTGTATTAACAAATCCCTGCTAATGTTATAAATGCGAAATTAACTCTGTCTGTCTATTTTTAACGCTTTCACGCCTAAGCCACTGACCCGATTTGGATGAAATTTAGTACAGAGATAGAGTTGACCTTTCGGTAGAACAGATGCTACGTATTAACCGACTACAATAAAAGAGGGTGTGTTTTTACGCAATAATAATTATAATAAATTTCTGCACTTTGAAAGTTATCTGTGTCATTAACATAATTGACGCGGGCGAAACAGCGGGCGAATAGCTAGTTATTTATATAATAAACATATTTTATTTGTACCCTACTTATTTCAACTCTATCTATTGTAAACTACCACCGTTTCCGTCGTATTCGTATCGATGATTAATGTAGGTACGTGAAATAATCATATATTTTACTCTGAACAAATTACATTCATGTACCTATAGAATTTTTATTTAAGACCGTAGGCCGCGTAGTGTCCGGGTTTTTTTCCCATTCCCAGGTCGGGCAACTTTTCTTAAATGTTTTTCAGATTATTATGAGTAAGCATTACAGTGCCCGGGATTGGAGTGTACCCGAAGTGGCGATAGGCTTGCCATCTATCACATTATGTGTCCTCGTACCTTGGTTAATAGTGGGTGTTCTAGTATATCTGCTTGACTCACGAGTCTTGGATATACTAGCACACCTCTGCCTACCCTTTTGAGGATAGTCGGCCTTCAGATACTTTTATTAGGGAATTCTGTCCATTGAAGATATTAAAAAATATACCTAGGTGACTAAAAACGAGCAGCAGAGCACTTTTTGAATATTTTTAGAATTATTCTGTCTGTTTAGAATTTTAGTCTATAAGTAGATCGTAACGAATATTGGCTAGCTGGTGATCTATCTCTCGAGGATAGTTTATAGTGTAATTTTTAACCGGGAAAAGAAAAAAAGCTGAAATTTAAAATTGACTAATTTCTTTAACTTTTTGTTGTTAAGGACATTTTTTCCAATTTATAAATCTAGTAATACAGAAATTACATACTTTCATTTGAATTTTAAGCTTGTCATTATAAAACTGGAAATTATTTAATTCTGTGGTGTAACGGTACAGGTGTCGCCTGTTAAGACCGTTAGCCACGTGGGGTCCCGGGTTCAATTCCCGGGTCG
>DVZL01005495.1:0-12017 GCA_018236625.1 Lasaia peninsularis
TACTGGACTTACGAGTCGTGGATATACTAGCACACCTCTGCCTAGCCCTTCGGGGATAATAGGCGTGAAGGTACTTTATAACTAGCCGTTGCCCGAGGCTTCACCCTGTGTAACTAACATGAAAACTAAATTTAGGCAATTGTAAAATGTATGCGATTTTTTATTTGTGTTTAACTATGATAATACGTCAATTTGAGGATAAAAATAGGTTTATTCTCAAAATTAATTATTCAACTATTTTCATAATTATTTTTTGTTGTTGTTTTTGTTGATATTATGTTGAAGCGTTGAAGCAATTAAAATAAAATTTATAGGTGACCATGACCTATTTTACAAAACCAGAATCATCGAAATTCGTTCGTATTTGGCGTAGAAACGATTTTTATATATTATTTCGGCCATAAAACGCACACATAATACGGCTATAAGCGTATATCGTTAAGTTTCGGATCAGAGTAATCGGCGGAGAATGTAGATATATTACCCGCCATCATTATCAAATTGATTAACATGTCCTTAAGGCATTTTAAATTTTTTTATTCATATCTTAACACTTCCGAAGTTTATACACCTATCATCTGATCTGACTGTTCGCTTATGAATTATAGCCAATTTTATATTTTGGCCGTATCCCCTTTCCTCCGGCACCCTCTTCACTTAACGGAATAAAAAGTAGCCTATATGTTACTCGGTAGTACAAATTATAATCTCACAAAGTTTCATTTAAATCCGTCCTGTCGATTTTACGTGATTGAGTAAAAAAATAACAGACAGATAGAGAGACTAAAAATTCTAAAAATGCAAATAATGTGTTGTGCTGCTTGTTTTTAGTCGCCTGGACCTATTATTTTTTAATTATCTTCAACGAACAGAATTCACTCTTCTTATTATACATGACATATCTTCACGCCAGGTCACCTACAAGGTAGGTAGAGAGCACCGAGTACCAAATGCTAGTTTTATAATACGTATAGCTAATTAGATGCTTCTGGTTTAGAGTACGTATTTCATACTAAAAGTACTCTATATTGTAATAGACTCCCTTTGTTAGAGGCTTTTTAAATTTAATTATATGTAATTACTAATTACCTTAGATGGCACTAGCCTGGGCATTGCATGGCGACCACTCGGCCTAGCGATGGCAACGGCCACAAGCGCGTCACAAAGCGCGCGAAGCCCGCCGCCCCCCGCACTAGCGCGCGCGCTGAGCGCCTCGCGCACCACCGCGCAGCTAGCCTGCTTCGACCGCCCGGAAGTAGCATCTGATGACACAACCACTGTGTTTAACACTTTAAAGAGGAGAATTTCTGTTAACGCAAAAAGGCTCTCAAAATTTGCTTTTGCGACAATTAAGTCGCGCCTTGACGAAGACAGTGCTACCACGATTAGTCGATGATGTTAAGTCTTATGATGTGATAGGTGTCAAGTCCGTCACCATATCGGGCACAAATCAAATCCTAAGCAATGTTATGTTTTCAGATAAACCGAAAAAATTTGCCCTACCCGGTAATCGTACCCGGGATCTCGGGGGTCAAAGGTGGATACCGATTACGCTCGACCACAGAAGAGATGTACAGGATATATTTAAAGTATTTCCTTTCTTTGTGGAAAAAGTCAATAGACTAAGACACGATCTATCTCCTGACAAGGCAACGGTGACCTACAAACACGATAGATGTTATCCTGTGGCTTGGGTGTTAGGCCAAATGTACGCGGTAGATCCCTACCAGGGTAAGTAGTTGCACTGCACTATTCTACCAGTGTTTTTTGGTAATGATCAGTTAACCTATCGCGTCATAAGACCAATACCGGAGCAACAGTGGGAAAAGACAATGAAATTGGGGACAGTTTATCTATTTTGTGTTAGGCCGTTCTTTAAACCTATAAGAGCAGGTGCGAATCGCATATGCCAGTTAAAGGTCAAACAGCATGTGTTTTTTTTGGGTCACGTCGTAGAGATATTATAAGAACCTTAATTTGTAACGTCATTATGTCACGTTTATATACTTTGCAAAGTAAATTAAAGAACCTCAACACGTTTCTAGTACGTATCTATGAAAGATCTTCTATATGACAGGAAATCCAATCAGGTGGCTAATAACCGCGTTTGGCCTCCGTTCTGCCCCTGAGTATTAAGTATCCGTTCTGGTAACTCAATAAACAATAATACACTCTGTGTCTACAACATAGAGTACATTTTGCAGCTTTTTCACTGACAACGAAGTAATATTAGATTACTCGACCGTGTAAGCTAAAATACGTAGTAAAGAAATACGCTTGAGGTCTGATTTACCACGATTACGTAAATGAATAATAAAAGTCTAGCGCGAGTGGGACTTGAGCACGAAGGGTTCTACACCATTATCTAAAAACGACAAAAGGTTTGTTGTAAGGGAGCACCTTTTTTATATTTATTTCATTCTGTATTTGGTATTTGTTGTTATAGTGGCAAATAAAAACACATTATTTGTGAAAATTTCAACTATCTCGCTATTACGCTTCATGAGATACAGCCTGGTGACTGATAGACATATAGACAGACGGACAGCGATGTCTTAATAACAGAGTTCCGTTTTTTACCCCTCGGGTACGGTACCCTAAAAACCACGTGGATTATTGAAACTGTCTTAGGTAATAGCAGTAAATAACTAAAATAACTTGAACGCATTAGCAGCAAAAACCAGATTTTGAATTCATTATACCTATTATCTCAGAATTTAGCCAAATTGAAATGGGACTACACGGAAAACACAAGCTATAAAATAAAAAAAGAATCATCAAAATCGGTTCACTCAGTCGAAAGGTCTGAGGTAACAAATATAAAAATAAATATAATATAGTCAAATTGGTAACCTCCTCCGTTTTTTGTCAGTTGGAAATAACTAAAACAGGATTCTTTATTAAATATTTAACAAATAAATAAGTATCGTCATCAAAAGAGTATATAGAAGTACATATGCTTCTACGATTAGCCAACGATATTAGGTTCCATGATGTAACAGATGTCCGTCGTCGTATCGGACACATCTCGAAGTTATATTTTTCAGATAAACTGAAAAAACTTATAAGAACAAGTTGGCCTACCTGAGAATCGAACCCTGGGTCTCGTGCATCGAAGTCAGACACCGACTCCACTCAACCACTTATTATGCAGGATTAGCTCAAAAATATAAAAGTAATCGTTAAGAAAAAAATATATATCCGGAAGTTTGTAGACATCAGTTCTTATTTTAAACCCAAAATATGTATGGGCACGGGACGGATAAATATGGCGACGTCGCAAACCAGAGTTACTAATACCACGAGCCCGCACCAATCTGTTAAGCAGAGCGCGACTAACGGGACTTTGACTGGCAGACAGCTGATGTAATAAGGAATGGCTTAGGCTACTTTTATTTATTTAAATTCAAACGCAGACGAAGTCGCGGCGCCAGCTAGTCTACACAAATAAATAAAATTAGGAGTGTCTGTAATATTAAAATAACTGCTTTTTACGTAATGGATATGTATGTAACTTACAATGCACATATACTAAAATAATATTTTTTTAGAAATTTTGTCTGTCTGTCTGCCTGTTTACAAGTTAGTCGCAAGTTACAATATTATTGCCAGTGACAGCGATTTAGTTGCACTGACCCTGAATTTAAAAAGATTGCCTTAAATGTATTTAGTTTTCAATTATAATGAAATATGACGTAAAGATGATTATGATTATTTACACATTTAAAATTTTTTGTAGGTTGTAATTATGTTCGAGGGTTATTATTACTATTATTTTAACTCATGTGTTGTTGATTATGTGAAAATTTATAAACGTTTGAATGCATGTGTATATTTTAGTTGTATTTTTGAATATTATTTATCAATTATAAATATGATAATAAAATCAAAAGTATGACTGCAATGAGAAAAGAGATGAAATGATGATTAAATAAAAATAAATAAAAAAATAAATAAATTACCAAGAGTAAAATTTTAAAGACCAGTTTTAGAGTTTCGGTTTTACAGTTAGTAGAATGTCAGTCTAGGCCTCCCCGGGTACCTACAGCCATCCACATTTGCCTATTTTTATTAATATATAATTAACATAATATATCTAGCGCGATTCATTTTTAAGCATCATCATGCTTTTAAATTAGTATAATTAAATTATAATGAAATATCAGTCGCGTAACTATTATGTATCGCGGTCCAAATATATGCATAGCGACATCTATGGGTTGTCGGGAAACTACTAAGCAAAAAATCGCGTTTTATTCCATTTCTTAACATTAGTTTTTATAGCGACAACAGAAATACATGATAAAATTTCAACTGACTACCTATCGCGGTAAATGAGATA
Organism: Lasaia peninsularis; assembly: GCA_018236625.1. Taxonomy (NCBI): domain Eukaryota; kingdom Metazoa; phylum Arthropoda; class Insecta; order Lepidoptera; family Riodinidae; genus Lasaia; species Lasaia peninsularis. Next base: position 4,343 of record DVZL01005495.1, read on the forward strand.
CAGCCTGGTGACAAACCAACAGACCGACGGACTGCTTCTTTCAAGCGACCGTCTTGGTATACTTATTACTCTAAAATGTTATGTCATTTTCTTTATTCAAATATAGGATAAATACACACAGGTACGTCGGCAATTTCAGCATTTACATATACCAACGATTTTAATTTCTAATGAGGTAAAAATTAAAAAATCCTGATATATTATGATGTGTGGGGAGATATTTATTTGCATAGTTTATGCATCCGCATATCATGCTGAAGATCCAATTTATTTCTGTACCTGTTCTTAGGGTTCAGTAGCCAAAAGGTAAAAACGGGACCTTATTACTACGGCTGTCCGTTTGTCTGTCACCAGGATGTATCTCATGGAACACGGTGACTAGAATGTTGAAGTCATAACAGTTGATGTATTTCTATGGATGCTATACAAAAAATATTAAAAACAGAATACAATATTTAAAGAGGGATCTCATACAAAAAACGCGAATTCTTGCCAATTTTACAAATAACGATAGAGAACCGTCCTTGCGTGAATTTAATCGCACTTAACCGGTTTTCGAAAACTGCAAGACATAAATCCTGCATCACACGAACGAGTACTTGGTATTTTTAATTTAATTGCTTTTTAAATATGTTACCCCGATAATTCTCAAATATGTGTGAGACACGTTGTTAATCTTTCCCCTAATTATAAACCTACTAGCTTTTCGCCCGCAACTTCGCCTGCGTGAATTGTAGTCGATTAAAAAGTCGCTTGTGTTATTCCGATGTAAATGCGATATTCTTCATCATCTTAGCGTTAGTCCTGGTTGCTCCCCGCCCAGACGACTCTCTCTGCTTTTCCTCCACTTTGCACGGTCTAACGCATCACTAATGAGTCCGATACTACTGCACATTTTTGTGAAAATCCGTTCAGTAAATTTTGTTTGTAAAAGTAATAAATACACCCATTCATAAACTTTCGCATTTATAATATTAGTACGAAGTAGGATATATTTTTAAAAGATGACTACAACCCATTCTAGTAACGCCCTCGGCCCTAATTTTTAAGGTCATTGTTTTAAGGGCATATACTAATTCAGTGTCAGTTGTCGGCAGCGATGTTTACAAAGTAATACGACTTAAGTACCTACCTTCAAAAAAGACCTTAATCCTTTCTTAAAGGTCGGCAACGCTCTTGCGCTTGCGGTTGTTACGGGACGGCGGTAATCACTTATTATCTGATGAACAACTAGCTCGTTTGCCCTTTTCTCCATAAATGAAAAAGTATGAAAGATTTTTCAACCGACTACAAGGTGGTGTTTCTTAATTCGCATGCATAATCTATACCGAATGGAATTTGGTGATTCCTGTATTTCAAGGTAATTCACATTTCAGATTCAGTGAAATATAAAATTTATATAAGTTTTCTCACCTTGTTTTCATTCACCGTAAGAGCTATCAAAAAATGTTCTTAGGAAGAAAAACTTAATTGGTACATTCTATCGAACCCCACCAGGGTTCGATAGAATGGAAGTTCGAACCACTAGACCATTGAAGCTGTATAAAATAATGCAAGTATGATATAATTAGCTGTATATCCGGAGGTGGCGCTAATGACTGCGACACAGTCTCAGACTAATGCAGTTATTATCGTACCCTTTAACATTGTAAAAATTGTCAGTGTATAAAAATAAACTTTTTTATTATTATTATTTATTATTATTATTAAAATAGATTAGTTGAACATGACAATCAAATTTTCCTCGTGTTGGTCCGGGTACCCTATGTAGAATAGACCAGTTGTCTCCCTACCAGGCAGCTCGTAAAAGGCGAGGAAGGGTTAACTGGGCCACTTGCAACATGACTACTGGTGGTAGAGTGCTCTGCAAATCGCCCGGGTAGGGATCCAATGCCTTGCCTATTCCTGCCGCTTCAGTGACATTGTCATGTTCCGATCTGGAGGATAGGGTAGCCGGTAGACTTGCAAACACGATCTAACAACCCGACCGCTGACGGTGACGCACCCACGTCTGTGGTGTCTACATATAGGCCACGGTTGTCTCTTACCATCAGGAAAGCCATATTATGAATGTTTGCTGTCTCATAAAAAATAAAATAAAATTGTAGTCAGTTTTTCCTAATTTCACTGCGTTTCAATTCTGATTGTATAAGACGCGTTTGCTAAAGATCCAAACAATTTAACACAGCAACGTGTAGGTACATAATATAATGTTGTGAAATAAATATGTTAATGTTTTATATTTGCATATTTATGAACTACTGTTTTAGCGTTCTTTGTTGAAATTTTTACCGTATGGCCGTGAAGAGATTTCTCATAACAGAGTCTTGAATAGACCGCTTGACATATTATATGTGACTCACATCGTCCGTGCATTTAAAATATTATGCAATAGCGAAACCTTTAAAATACAAATAAATAACCAAGTTCATTCAATACGAATTATACAGGGTGAACGGTAACAAATTGATGTGAATGTGGACGGTTATAAGTACCTGGGGAGACCTTAGTTTAGGCGTTATGGTATCAAGAGTCTCCGAAATCGGCGAATGAAGAGAGTAATGAATGTTGAGGAAGATAGGCAAATATGTAGGTAACATGACACTTGATACTCCCTGTATCCCACACAAGGGACTTGAAGTGAAGATATGTATGTATGTAAACGTTAACCAGTTTCAATGACTACAAAGTAAGAAACACGAAATTATCAACGACCATAAAGTAAGAAACTATAAAGTAAGAAAGAGGAATCTCTAAATAATAAATTTCAGATAATTATTTTTAACTTCTTCATAATCCTTATTTACATATACCAGTATGAGTACGTGGCCGAGTCTAAAACTATCACTACTTCCATGTTTTTTTACTAACACTGATCTGTCCGACTCTTATACAACGAACGACACGACACGACGAATATATGTCGATATATATATTTTATAAAAAGAGTGTGTTGGGTGCATAAATAAATATTACTGGACAAATTACACAAATTGATCTAACCCCACAGTAAGCAAATAAAATGCTTGTGTTATGGGTGTTAGACAACGATACTAACACATAGAAATACTTAAAGACCCAGACCAGGAAATCCAAACATCTATTTTCATTACACAAGTGCCTGTCCCCGTTGGGAATCACTAGTCTCGCGGTTAGTCGATGGAGTTAGGCGTGTACGCTAATCACTCGGCCAACGAGGCGGTGGTTGCTTAATATATCTAGTAAGTTCTAGTCTCTTATTTTAGTATAAATAATGGATACTGTACGGAACCCTTCGTGGGGGAGTCCGACTCCCACTTGGGTTTTTTTTTTCCAGAAGAGGAGATAAACACGTGGCTTGATGCTATGTTTGAAACTTAATGCTATGTGATCACTGCTGCATACGAGTGTAGCACCGGGAGTGTCACAGATGCTTTGCTGACCTTTTTGAATTGAGTACGTTTTTTCCTTGAAGGTACTTAAGTCATTAAATCAATGCAAATTAAATTATCTATAGTACCTACAGTTATTGTCAATAATTATAATTGATGATTACTACTGTACAATTTATCATTAGCAAATATTATCACTGTTGGAAAAAAATAACGGACTCTTAATTAAACTATATAGATTATTTTAGTACAAAATATGGTCAAAATTTGACTAAATATTCGGCTATTAAATAAATCTGCCTATTTATGTGTAGACTTTGTATATAAAAATAATAATAGTACGTTGAACGTATTTACCGTAAAATAACAGTCGAAGATAAAAAAACTCATTCGTGCATATTGATCATCTCTATTTACTATCATAACACTCGCCATAAGCGACAGAACAACCTTATTATCTTTCTACATCCGAAAAAGCATATGAAATATCTATCACGGTAAACGTACATTTTCGGGTTCCCTTCCTGAACAAGGGCAAGCATTTGTATAATAAACATATTATGTATGGTATATTCATGAACTATTTAAAAATATTATATCAAGGGTTTTTAAACAATCACAAGCAAAGTTTCATAATATGACTTACCTGATACAGCAAACTGTACAGTTAGGAGAGACTCCATAATCTTGATAAGGATCCTCGCCTCAGTCGGCTCGCTGTCGCAGTTGCACAGGTAGTGCAGCAGGACCTTCAGTAGCGAATAACTCTCCACAAACACCGGCTCGCTAACCGTGTACTCGCGAAACATGGGACTGTATAAGCATAATCCAGCACACGACTTCCAAAACGTACAAGCATTCTTCAGAATCTCCACGTAATTTTCCATCACGTTTCCAGTAGAATTTTCGTTAAATGCAAAACCAGTCTTTATAGCGACCGGCATAGAAAGTTTTCTGGCACGAACGTAATCTGAATCTTTACGCGAATCAATCGCCAGCATCTCTTTTTCCTTGCTAATATCACAAAGTTGCTCACACTTCCCTGGAGGAAGCTTCAACTTGTAGACTTGGTAGCACTTATCCGTCATATCTGAGAGAGATTTGAAAAGCATTTGAACGGATGCCAACGTGCTCATTTCTCTAAAATATATCATTTCCGCATTTTCTTTTAGCAATTTGAATATTTCCACAACTATAGCTATTTCCAATATAGCGCAGCATTGATTAGAAAACTCAGACATGGAGACCAATTCAAGAACGTAACTGAGGCCACCCTTTTGAATGAACTGCTCTGCAAATGTCACAGAGTTTAGAAGGCTTGCGAATATATTTAAGCAAGACACGGTCAGGAAGTAAGCAGATTCCTCCGTTCGCATTATATATCTATGTTTCGCAACAATAAATGTCGGATATATGACGCTGAATAATAATTCATACTTCATTTCCATTCGGCACTTAGGAGTCACTTTTAGTAAGTGACTGACGGTGGCATGAAGGACGTTATTGTGGTTATCCAATTGTAACAACGAGTTATAGTGAATAAGGAACGACCATACGCTTTTTCTATCCATGGGACTGACTCCATGAGGGCAATACTTTCTCCCTAAGTCTCTATTACCATCAGATTGTTCACAAATCGAACACGGTAGCTGGTCTGTGACTTTAGGGATCAGAACACTTGCTCCTAAGTCTCCATATACAGTATGTTCTAGTAATTGAAGACACAAAGACGCTACATTATTGTGTGTCAACATCAGTCTCACAATGCTCTCCATTAAAAAACTTGGTGAAAAACAACAGCAAACTCCACACTTAAGCATAACGTTTAGAATTTTATTTCGTAAAACCTTTTTTGCTGAAATTTCTTCATCGGGTACCAAGGAGGCCAGAGTCCCGTAAAGAACCGACACGCAACATGAAGATGGCAAAGGAAGCCCAGTACCAGCTTCTCCGAGTATGTCGTGATGATGGTGCATCCCCGCCACGACTCTCGGCCTGCAGGCCTTGTGCCTACTTCTAGGACAAGCAGCCGAATGAATAACCTCACTTCTAACTCTTTTCATGCCGCTAACTAATTTTCCAATAGTCTCTATCAGTCTTTTGATCAAAATAACAGTGTCTTCTTCATCTAGACCAGGTATGCGTATCATTAATTCTATACATTCTTTCAAAAGGCCACCTTTTAGGCATTCACCGTAAAGTTTAAACTGATCCGTAAATTCTCTTAACTTATCAACGGATCTACATTGCATCAATAAACAGTGGAAAAATGCAGTTATACTATATGCAATCCCAAATACAAATTTGAGTAAATTCTCTGATTCAGTCTTATTTGATTCAATAACCTCTTTGGCGTGATTTTGACGGTCCGATTTAGAGTATTTAGAGTTAGATTTACAAATAACGTCTTCTAATATTCTAAGGAGCATTGGTAAAATACCGTTATTTATAAGTTTGGCACAAAGATCGGGATATACTAAAACTTGATCTAGCGACACGATTAGAAGTTCTGTAAGTGCGCCTTTGACAATAGACATTTCAAGTGGTTTAAAAAACTCCGAGTGAGATGGTAAAGATCCAAATTGTAGTGTACATAAGTTTTTAAGAGCAAAGTTTATGCATTGCATGGAAATTTGGGAACCCTCTGATCCAGAAAGACTACTCTCGGCTTTACACAACTCCTGTAGTAGATCAGTTATTATAATCGTAAATTCAAATGTACTTATTTCGGAGTTGATAATTTCTTTGTGTTTATCTGTCATGTAATCATCTGCTTTAGGTTTTGCTTTCCGTGGTATGAAATAGGGATCAGAGTATAATGTTTCTGTTGGAAAATCATTGGAAGAACGCTTTGGAGAGTTGAAGTAATCGAAGTCGTCACCCGGTGAAGACACTTTAATAGTCATCGTCCGATTTAAAATCTGCAAGTCGTCGTTCGAATCACCAGATTCGGAAGATTGTTCAGAATTTTTTACTGATCTCTGCTTGGACCTTATGGATGACTCTGTTTTACCTCCGGAGCTTGGTCTCGTCCTGATAAAGATAGTAAATCTATGTAATATTCAAGAGCTCAATAAAAACACGTAAAATTAAATGTAATAGAATTACCTTCCAGAAACTGAATAGTCTGAATGGGGAAACATCTGTCTAGAAGTCGAATTGCTGCCAATTTTGTGTTTGGACCAAATTCTGCAACAAATTATCTCATGTCTCACACATTAACATATAAAGTTTACAGATTAATTTTGTTTGCGTTTGCGTATGACCTTCTAAAATTAAAAAAAAAACATCCAACATGTTATCCCTTGCGACTACACATCTCTCTATTATTCACAACAATAATTATTGTAAATGTTAATATTAGTCTGTTATTTTATCAATGAAATATTTTTCCCTTTCATAGGTAACACCTTCGATATTGATGGTGATTTTAAATCACTTCTTAGAATTAAGGTGGTTACAGTAAATGATTCCGTCCCCTCCGAGTCGAGGCAGATTAACATTATTATCACATACAAAAAATGCTAAATTATCATTACCTGTTTGAAAAAAGCTCGTGTATAGGCACTCGTGGTTTAGGCACTACCATGTGAGTTTTGGCACTTTCTTCTGAGATCCTGGCGGTTGCTCCCAGCTCACCGAAAACCCAGATCAGGACAGAACTGAGCTGGCGACAACAGGATAGGCCCTATGGAACATACATCATCACTGATTGACAAAAACACAAACCATTGTTTAACGCCTAGTTAAATCATATGAAGTAATAAATGTTTTTATTACGTAAAATTATATAATGTATTAAATTGAATATGCCATTGTTATGATTTTATGACAAGATAGGATGGGACTATACTTCATATATTATTTCATACGTAACACCTAGAATAGTAAAGAATAGAAAATATTTTATTTCACATAGACCTTACAAGCAGTTCTTGTGACGCGTCTATACAATTCTAAAATTTATCACAGGATCACTGTGTGACACCCTCATGTAATGACCCTATTTTCAGACATAAATGATTAAGATATAAAAATATCGTCAAGCCATATCCTCGAAAAGGTAGGCAGATGTATACATATTCACCAACGATTAGCCAACAACATTAGATGTCATGATTTGACAGGTGCTATATCTGTCACCGTATCGAGCACATTTCAACATACGACAACGTTAAGACAAACTTAAAAAGTACCTTCACGCCTATTATCCCCGAAGTGGTAGGCAGAGGTGTGCTAGTATATCCACAACTCCTAAGTCCAGTAGATATACAAGAACACACCCACGATTAGCCAAGGTACTA
>DVZL01005496.1:0-12017 GCA_018236625.1 Lasaia peninsularis
GGAATCGAACCCGAGCCTCGGGGTTAGTCGATGCGGTTAGGCGTGTACGCTAGCCACTCGGCCAACGAGGCGGTCAAGTATTAGTAAGTATTGTAAAAAATATAATGTATATTTTGTTATCCGAATCTTACCTATGTTTATATGTAATGATTACAAAAAAGGGGTTCACTGTTTACTTTCCTTTTTTAAAAGAAATATACAATCCGCTTCACTTAAGCGAAAAATGTGATATTATTGTAAATCTTACACAAGATTTTGCGTCAAGTTCTAGAAAACGAAAACGAATTTGATAATGTTATAAATAATTATTTATATTGATACATTGGAATTGGAAAAACATCTTTAATTACTCAAAATATGAAACAGCTCTCAATGAGCCCCTTCTTTTCTGTGTCATAATATACGATTAGATGATTAATAATGCCATTTTTTTAACAAACGTAATTAGATATGTCAAAAACTAAAAAGAAAACTCTCTCTAATACGACCAAAATAATGTAAACGTTCTAATAATAACATCCTATACATTCCAACCGTTTCAGGTATTAAGAAGTTATGGTGGATATGTTTATACATACACACGAACCCTGAAATATTATTTTTCGGGTAGTTGTGATTTTTTTAAACTTTATATATAATTATTGATTATGTAATAAACATAGTATGTCCCAACACTACAATCGATAGTCCACGTAGGGTCGTGCCACATCTCGATATCAACAATCAGCTATCGTTGCGTACACGAGGTTGTTGCTTCTCCGTGATGATAACAGCAGTGATAGCAATAAGTTGCCTGATAACATTTTTTATCGATTCTTACTTTGATAAAGACTCGTTCATATTGTAATTGATCTGAACTAGAAGTAATCTACATATAAATAAAGTAGCTTCTGATCGCGGCTTTACTGACATTTTATAATAGTGACTTTAGCTACAGTCTAAAATTATCATATTATTTTTATCTTCTAGTAATAGTTGTTTAAAAATTGATTTAGAGATTTTGTAGGTAGTAAGACGAATCGGTTTAGACCTAACATAATGATATATTTACCAATTTGTAAGGAAAACATATATACTACTGTATGTCACGGAAATCATCATAAACGACTGGACATATTTGAACTTTTTTCTCGCATGCGTCTGGATGGCGCTCTACATAGTTTAGATTCACAAATCATCCCCAGATGGCAGGCAGGACTGTTCTCTTCCCCATATTTATTTTTCTATTTATTTATTTATTTAATACCATATCACAAATAAGTTTTACAAAAAGCGAGCTTAATGCATATAGCATTCTCTACTAGCCAACTTTTGGACCAACAGAAGGAGAGACAATAAAGGTAGATACATAATAAAGAAACAAAAAAAAAATGAGAAATTGGAATAAAACTAAAAATATATCTAAATAAATCTAAAAATCAAAAGTTAAACTCTTTTTACACACATGCTGGTTTCGAAGGAATGTCAACCTAGGTCTCTCCTACAGTCATCCGCATTAGCATTGCACGTCTGTCTCGTAGATCTGTTTTGTCAATATTTCATCTTTTATCCTTTCCACATGAAAGAAACATTGGAACATGTTCTTTCTCATTTTCACACCGTCACTTCTTCCAATCCCACTCTTTCTCTAATCTCACTGTTATGATTATGAATACAGTCCGCGACTGGCCGAGCGAGTGGATTTATTACAGAACCGTTCGTTTAAAAAAATGACTTCATCGGGTCATTGTGAACTTGACTTTCTAATTTTGAGGGGTTTGATTGGTTAATAGGCCAGGGGTAACGATGATATATTTCATTCTTAACGCAAACATTTCATAGTCCCTTATAATAATTTATTGTTATTTTTAAAGCCTATCCGTATCGCATTAAAAAAATATTAAGACCGAACCTTAATTGCTTTGAACACTCTTAGACGCATGAGTTCCTGGTTCGATTATAAACTTCACGTTGCCTGGAGTTTGTTTTGTCCCCAACAAGTCGACGGACTTGCCACCTTGGCATATTGGTATCTAATGTCGTCGTCTAATTATGCGTGCATAAGTTTGTGCCTATGCCTACATAACTTGAAAAAAACTTCAGATGAATTTTAATAGAACCAAGGCAGCTAATATTACGTGAGAAATATCGCCTATTGACACCAAAACAATAATTGTTTGCCAATCAAAACTTGGGCCATTATACGTCTTGCGTAATTTTATCGGTTACCCCATTCTTTTAATCAGAATACGACAGTGATAAGCACTGACAATATTGCGAGTTGATTGTAAATTTCTTCGACTAGTAGCTATCAAATTAAATTCAAATCTCTTTATTTCAACTATGAATTCAGAACGATTAAAGGTAATAAAAAGTCACAAGTAAAATTACATGCAATTATAATAGATATGAAGATAAATAACATTTTACTACTTTTTTCACTTCTCTCATTATAAACATAATTTTGTACTTAATTAAATTAATTTTTATTATAATGCAGTAATAAATTGTTTTAATATAGATTCCTTATAATACATACAATAAAATGATTTATTTTTATTATTTAGGATTCTTGCAATTTTACGTTAATTTTTTTTTCGTATTTTTCTCTCTAAGGAATTAATGCTTTTTTATTTTTTGGTAATGTTTTTGGAATGACTTCAATAGAATAGATAGAGTCACAACTACATGTAGTAATATTATTTTGCAGTATAGTAAGTCTTTTTACCTATGGGAAACGGAAGCATTGTGTATAAGGTTGAAAGCGTTGCACTGATAAGGATTTTTTACATAACAGCTCTGATTATGTCAATGTGACAGGATTTTAATAACATTTCTCACGAGAAAATTTAAAGAGGTCATTATGAATTTACATAGAGTGATTAATTTTAAAAAACAAACAGGTTTGGAGGCATCGCCGCGTCATTGTGCGCCTGCCTTAAAACTTTTACTCGCAAACTTTCAGTCACAGCTTCCTTCCGGGCAGCCTTGCGCGCGCGCTCAGCTAGTCTGCGTCCGACCGTTGGAGCGAGCACACGCGTCCGCTCCGTCCGCGAGTGACACACGCGACCGTGCATGTGCCCTAGTGAACCTCAGTGCCCTGAAGTGGAGACCCGGAGCAGCACCGCTGGGCCGATCGGCCCTGGCGGAATGGAATCACCCCAAATGTACGACGCTACAGCGGCACCGCCTCCGCCACCCCAGCCCGACCTCAAAAAGGTGGCGGAAGACAAACGCACCCCATTTCCACCCCCAGACTTAGACGAGCTCAATGGCCAGGAAATCAGCTTGGATTTACAGCACCTCATCGAGGACCAGTTCCGAGGGGAGGAGACTATGGCCCTCTTCCAGGAAATACTACCAGGCGCGCGATCACCACAACAGAGGCCTTTCGCGAGGACTACCCTTGCGTATATGCCACAACCTGTACATTCTGGAGCGTCATACGTCGCGCCGGTCCCAGCAAATTCCCATGAACAAGCGCCTCCTATAAAAGAAGAACCACCAGAGCCGCATGACTTCAGAAGATCTGTGACATGTGCGCAATATACTGGCCAATATAACGCTCAACCTCCTGTGGGTGTCAGTGGTCCTTATGGTGGTGGATTTACACCGTTGCCTCCTCTGGGAGCTCCTCTGTTACCTCCGTTATTAAAACATAAGCCGCCGCCTGTTAGACGATCGTCTGGTAAAGTGATAGATAAAGGAACAGATGAGTACCGAAGACGAAGGGAGCGCAATAATATAGCTGTGCGAAAATCTCGTGAAAAGGCTAAAGTGCGTTCGAGGGAAGTTGAGGAAAAAGTGAAAACGTTGTTAAGGGAGAAGGAAGCCCTTCTGAAAAGGTTAGAGGCGGTGACGGGGGAGCTAAGTCTACATAAACAAATGTATGTTCATCTAATCAACCTAAATCATCCGGAAATCACGGAGCTGTGCCGGTCGATGTTGCAGCTTGGTGCGCCTCATGCGCCGGATCATACACTTTGACCGTAGGTAAGCCTTTTTACATAAAGTTTACGATGTAAACAGATTTGTGGCTCTACGTAGAGATTCAATTTCATCCAATTACACATTATTGAACTTTGTATAATAATTTCATTATTTTATTTAGTATCAATAAAAAAGTTTTGTTCATTATTTAATTTATCCCTTTCTCGTGAATTTCAATAATCTTTTTTAATTTAAAACATCTCCGGTCCTTTTTAATTGATGATGATAAAATATTTATTCGATTATGCTTAATTTCTTCGAAACAAGAGGTGGATTGCGAGTAATTCATATTCAGACTTTTTTAAAGTAACGTTAGTTGAGAATCCAAAGATGCAAATGAGTTGGTATTTTTTACATAAAATAAGAAATCGATCGTTTCAGTGACTCTACGTAGAGATCAAATGTCAAGTTCATATTATTTTATATTTATAGATATATCTTTATGGCAATGTATAATACTATTTTTATTTTATACGTGGTAACAGATAGTTTTTAAAGTAATTTTACTATTATTAAAAGCTAAAAAAAACAAACCTCAACAACATTATTTTTCCTCCATAAATATTAATTTCCTAACTGTTTCAATTTAATTTAATTTATTATTACAAATTTATATAACATAAACTAGATCACATGCAAATACTTCGCCATAGTGAAATTCAATAATATTTTAATTATAATCGTATTTCACTAGAGTATCATTACAAAGATATGATAATGCAATTAATTCTTGCCAAATATTTACTACGAGCATTAAAGAGGCAGGATTACTGCCATATCTATTTCAACGGGTCTGGTAAAGAGTGCTTATATAACATTCATCAACCAATGATAAAATAATGACTTATGATGTTGTAATTACTAAGTTATTATTGTCATAGTTAAAATCGATTATTAATCCATGTTAAATATATCATCCAAATTGATTTGCAAATGACTTTACCCTCGGTTCCGATGCTGTAACTATTGCTCTATGAATTTTTTTAATGCCATTTAAATATTACATAAATAATTGACATGCCATAAAACTAAAAAATACTTCAATTTAAAAATAGTTCAGTAGAATCTTGATTAAATTTATGAACCACCTCGGAAACCAGCCATATCATAATAACCAAAAGAGACATATTTATGTGAACTGAGAATCTCTACCTTTGAAGTAGGTTAAATAGTACAAGAAAACGAAACAGGAAACACAAATCTAGATCAAAGAATAATTTAATAGCTGAATCACTGGGAACGGATTTGATAGAGTTAGATAACAATGTAGAGCTTTTTCAAAATCTTCCGTGTTCTGGGAAAAATATCTTTGGTCTTATTAAATATTAAAATCTCATATGACCTGTATATAGAGCATGTATATATAGATAGAACATAGAATAGGCTTTAAATTGTCCTTCGGTTAGATGATAGAGAAAATACCTCAGTAGAGAGAGCGCGACAGATAGGCTCCCGCTATGAACCTTATTTCTCTTTCTAACATCGGACATTTCCACTAATAGGTGACTGTACATCTCACTTACTATATGTTTTATTAGTGTATCGGTATATCATTCATATTACATGAATATAAACATGGAAAGCGAATCTTGTCAAATATTATTTGTTTATTATGTAAATTAACTTTTCAAAATAAATAAAAGTATATCTTGCTATCAGGTCTAGTTTATATGGTTCTAATTTTATAAAATATACATATCTTCACGCCAGGTACCTGCGTGGTAGGTAGAGAGTATTTAGTGCCAAGTGTCAAGATACCTACATAGTTGTCTCGCTTCTTCCACATTAATTAATCTCTTTATGCATACACACCGGTTTCTGAGACTCTTGACACTACCCTCGGATAGAATATCAACCTAAATCTTCCCTAGTACCGACACCTAACTGCATTTGAATTGTATATCTGTTTTTCAATCTTTCATCTTTCATTCTTTCTACATGAACGAACAATTAAAGCATGCATTTTCTCGTTTTTTTATAGACACTTTCAGTTCCACTCTTTCTCTGATCTCACTACTACGAATGCGGTCATTTCGAATGCATTTATCATATTTTTACAACTACATAATATGATGTTATTTTATGAAGATAATCTCTGCCCACCCTGTAAGAGACCTGGGAAGATAGGTTTGTATGTATCTTCATATTTACGTGTAGAAATATTTTTAACTAGAACACAGTCAAGCGTCAAAGTAAAAAGTTATCGTCGTTGTTCAAAAGAGGGTTAGATTTTACGAGTGTTACGTAATTTGTTATTACTTTTGAACTGTAAAGTTGTTTGATGTTTATGGCTTATTTTAAATTATAGTGAACGATCCCATTAGTCTAACGGTTAGAAGACTTGGCCGTTGGCAGTCTGGACAAGGTTCAAATTCCATGATTCATTGTTCGGTTGGTTTTAGAGTTGCATTCATGAAACGTATCTTGGTAACTTAGATAATGTGCTCATATTTTAAGTTTTTACTATAGTAACGATAATATAGAGCGGCTATTAATAAATACTCATCTATGTATTTAAAAGTATCGTTACGCTCCTGTTTACAAAGGTATTGAGAAGTGTCACAAAGGTGGCATAGGTACAGATTAGCCGACAATGTTAGGTCCCAGGCAATGTTATGTTTTTAAAATAAACTGGAATAACTAATAAGAACAACTTGCCTTTCCTGGAAATCAAATCCGGGACTTTTTGAGTCAAAGTCGCACACCGACTAAGCTCGACCATAAAAGCTATTTTTTACATATTTAAACATCGTTGCCTACAAGAGTTTCACATGTAATAAATGTTATCAAACGTTGTAAAACAATTATTGAATTGAGTAATTGTTATGTTATTAGCACGTGAGACCAGCAATATAAACTACTTTAATCCATGCTTACATTAGTAAAGTTACGTCAATATAACAGATCATATTTGACATATGTCAGATGTAAATATCTGTCAAAATAAAATAAATGGCTTAATAAACGTTGATTAGTATGATACTAAATACGTATTTTTAATGAAAAGATTAAGCAAATATTAGCTTTTTAACAATATTTTTTTGTAATATTGTTGTGAATTCACAGACTAATATTTTTAAAAGTCAAATGTTACGTATTCAATTGACCCAACTGTAGCAGTTTCTTTTCTTAAGCTGTACAAATATCGTCAGTTTTTATTTATAGATATAGTATTGAAATATTAGATGCTTGTATTTAAAGTAAACGTCACATATAGACGACATTTTTTACTCCTAATTGGTGAATGTAAGAAATTAATTATATATCTATTTACTGTTAGCAGTTGTTACTGCGGAACCGCACGTATTCAAAATCTGACTCATACTTGACCGATTTATGCAATCCCGTTTTACCTGTACTAAGTTTGCTTACTTGTTCAGTGTTATCGCACACTGAGTTTATTATTGTTGAACACCTAATCGTACTTATTCATCATTAGCACGTGAGACAATAACTTCTATGCTGTTTCTTAAAATAACTTGGAAAAGTTCACTTTCTATCTCTCTATATGAAGTACTAGGATACTATAAGATTATGGAAAGAACCATTTAGAAAACATTTACTTTCTTTTCTGCTCTCACTGTCTCCTTCTAAGGTTATTTATCTAGGGATTTTTTTCCTTTATTGCTAGGTACGCATTTCGAAATCTTGTACTTTCTTTTTCTCTCTTTACGAACTTTTTGACTCGGAAATCATAACATATAACCATTTTGAAAACTGCTGCTTTCTTTTTCTCTCTATAAGTTTACTGGCTGGATTAAAACATTGTAAAAAGAACCATTTTAAATGTTATTTATTCTATTAAGACTGTAATCTTCTTCACACTATTTGCAATTCTTGCGCGTATGTTATATACAGCACGTGCTACTGGCCACGTTGTTCCGTACATCAGCATTGTTGCGTGTGATCGAAATCAAAAGTGATTTTCATTTCTCCGTCAGTACTGGTCGCAATAGTTTACATGACGCAATGGAAAATTATTTTACCCCTGGACCTTATTAGGGCACTGTACCAAAAGTACAAAAACTGTACCCTATTAGTCAGACTCTATCTGTTACCAGACGCGTTGTTACAATCCGAATGAGTTGTTCCAAGACGACCTTGTCAAGGTCATAATGATAACAGCCGTTTACACTTATACTCCTTTTGAATATTTTTTCCTATTGTGATCCGGGTTCCTTACATAGACTAGACCGTCTACCCCATTACCAGACAGCTCGTAAGAGACAGACACAGTTTAACTGGGTCGCAACCTACAAAACCACTGATAGTAGAGTACTATGCAACTTGTCTGGATTTTGAATCAAAGTAATTTAAGTGCCTAAACTTGCTGCTATAATGGCATTGTCATGTTCCGGCTCGAAGGATATTAAGGTGTATCCTAAGTTGTACAACATTTCTGGTGTCTATAGGAAGTGGTTTTCTCATACCATCAAAAGATTTATTCGCTGACGTATTCATTAAAATATCCCTGCCTGTTTTTGGCTTATTCTCAAAGGATTCCGAGATTGACGCGTGCCTAAAAGATAATATAAAATGAAACACGGTCTGTTTCATTCATAAGTATTATCAGTTAATTTCGCTTATCAAAATGAAGGTCGAATCCTTGCGAATAACTCAACATCCGCATGTGGTTTAAAGTTCAAATTGTTTGGTTTGTATAATTTTACATAATTATACATTATTTACTTTTTTAATTAAGAATAGCACAGACTGTTGCCCTGATGGTAAACCAATAATTAACCGTCCTGATTTACGTTTGAACTCTTTTACCTTCTTTTTCTCTGGTCCCGTAACGTTTGTAACTTCATACAAAGTTATCTTTCAAAAGTCATATCTAACAATTATTTACTAGGGTAACATGGTAAATTAACCACTTGTTTTTACACATTTCAGTACTTAATTATATTTTTTCCATTTTCTTAGTTTTTGTTGATTTTTATGCATTTAGTTTTATTGTAATTTTTTCTGGTAGTGAATGCTATATGCATTAAGCTCGCTTTTGTATTTATATTTGGAACTCTTAGTATACAAAAAAGTTTAAATAAATACATACCATCCCTATAGTTACAGATAAGGATAAACATTTATAGTAAGTGTCGTATTCTAGTTACATAGTAAGAAATTAGGTAAAGCTCCACTTGAAGCCTAAAATCATGACGTGTTTCCCGGTATAAGTAAATATACGTAATTGATATGTAATCAAGTAGTATTTAAGTAAAATTTAACTTAGATTTAAGCAAATAATGTATGTACACATAAGATTTATTAACAAGATTCAAGTTAAAATTATGTTGTCTACTTAAGCGGATTTGTTAATTTTGCTTATGGGATAGGAAAGAGCAAGTTCACAGGTCTCCTGATGGTAAGAGACAACCGTGGCCTATAGACACCATAGATGTTGTAGGTGCGTCACTGTCTGTGTTCGGACTGTTAGACTATACGTACGAGTGTACCGGCTACATTACCCTTCGGAACGGAACACCATCAAGTCATTATGGCGGCAATTATTTACCGACTAATATTCAGTTAACTATTTATTGATTAAGTAGGTGAAATTCGGAGCTAAAAATTAATTACTTTTATGTTTTAGCCGTTACCTGCTTCTACTACTTTTGTAAACTTCTCTATCCAATTGATTTTGTTTTGAATGAAGAGCTAAAATAAACTCAGATTTTACACAGTTGTTGATTTCTGGTAGAAATAGTCTTTCTCCGTGTTGGTCCGGGCTCCGTTGTAGAATAGGCCAAATACCTTCCACCCAGGCAGCTCGTAAAAGGCGAGCACTGGGTCTATTGTCACCAATACCGTGACATTAACTAGGTGGTAGAGTCTTACAACGACTCGCCCGGATTGGTACCACCGCCTTACCTATTCCTGTTACAATAGCGTTAGTGCTCGCCATTGTCGTATTCTGGTTTGGAGGGTAGGGTAGACGGTAAACTTACTCACGCAAGAGGCTTACCGTCCCAGCCTCAGTTTAGCAACGTACCATTTCCGCCTTTGGTGTCTATAGGCGAAGTGTATTTCTTACCATCAGGAAATCCGTCTGCTTGTTTGCCTTCCAATATCATAAAAAACATGCAAGCACGATTACGCGACGATATTATCAACATGATGCAACATGTATGAAGAGATTAATTAACGTGGAGGAAGCTAAGGAAGTGTGCAGGGATCGTGACACTTAGCAGCCTCCTCTGCCTACATCGAAAGGGGCTTGGCGTGAAGATATGTATGTATGTTTGATGTAACAGACACGCAAAAAAACACTTATAAAACGCAATAAACTAACAACACAAACACACACACACACACATACGATAAACAGTGTGAATTGTGTGTCTTGCTTGATCGAGTCTTTGCTATTGTTAATGACTAATTAAATACTACTGGTTTTTTTTGGCGGGAATTTCCAAAATAATAATTTAATTTTTGTTTATAGTATGGTAAGGAAAATAACAGCGGATTTCGCGATAGGAAACATTCGTCGCCTATAAATAAGCCAATAATTTATGATGATAGTGAAAATAATTAAAGTTGTGTGATTTATAACCAGTAAAACTGCAAAAAGCGTCACTAATATGAACTGAATATAAATGATCAATTATACGACAATTAGTTCCTAGGCCATTTTGCTTATATGGCGCCTGGCTGGTAAACTTGAAATAACTTTTATATTAGTTATTATAGATCGTGAGGACACTGTCGATAAACTTATTTCTTTGAATATCATTATTAGGCTATATCAATTGACGAAGAGCCAAAAGGTAATAAAAAATATAAAAAAGAGTATTTGTATAAAACATAACTATTAATATATCTTTTTCACTCACGGTAAAATGAACACATCTTTCTATTGCTATTATAACGTTAAACTATGTCCTTATTCTTATTTAAATACATTTTTTAAAAATACTAAGCACGTAACAGTGCTTAAAAATGTCTGGTCAGTTATTTCTTATCACAAAATACAGATAATAAAAGCAGAAACTATTGGTTACGAAGTATCAGTTACGTCAAAATTTACTGTGAAGAACGATTGGTATGAATGCTTTTGAAAAATTAACCTACTACTATTTGGAGATTTCACTTCTAACAACAATGTCTGCAATATTAAACTGTAGTATGTTCTCAAATGGGACAATTACCATAAAATAATGTACTAAAACCCTATTGTTAGCAATAAATGATTATCAATAAATAACTCTCAAAAGGCCGGTTTTTTTTGACATTGTTGGTAATTCTGCTGCTACCAACTAATCTTATTTTAAAATATCGCTATCTTCTTTCGCCCCAAGCAAAAGGAAAGAGACAATGGACTTTTAGTCCTGTCAGATCAGTTTGTATGTGAGATTCTATATACGTTTAGTCTATACCTCGAAATATTTTGATTAAAATCCGTAAAAGTTTTGACAGGACTAAAATGTTCTATCTCTTTCGTTTTTTATGTCACTGAAAAAAGATAGCACGTATCTAAATTAGTTAGCGTGCAGAGGAGTAACCATCAATCTCTAGTTTAGAAAGAGTTAGCAATACTACGAATTTTTACGAACCCATTTTGATATACCTTATTTGTTTGAAAGCAGGCGCTTTCGGGTTGGACCCATTTGAATTACCTTAGGTGAGATGAATGATCTAGAGTTAACCGTAGAACATAGGTTAACTGGGTCACTAACAAGACTTCTGGTGGTAGTGTTTTGTAGATCCACCGCCTTACCTATTATTGCCAACATAATGACATCGTCATCTTACAGTAACGAGTTGACCGGTTAACTTAAAAATATAGAATTGATATGGGGTTCTCTAAATTATTTAAATTGCATTTTTGCTGTTTTTATAAATATTGTATAAGGTTTGGAACCCTTGTGCGCAAGTACGACACGCACTTAGCCGGTTTTTATTAACTTTACATTATGTTGAACTAGCTGTACGCCCGCGGCTTTGCCAGCGTGAATTATTTTAATAATACATACAACTTTCAAAGAGCAGACATTTTTCCGACTTATAATACTAATCGCGTAAAAACATACCCTCTTTTTAATGTAGTC
>DVZL01005497.1:0-12017 GCA_018236625.1 Lasaia peninsularis
CCTAAAAAAGACCTTTCCCGAATACGTTGTAATGCTAACTCTCTATAAACTCTCAAGCTCTCTTTCTTCCAGTTTTGTGAAGTTGACAATGTCTTAAAAACAGACCTTAAGGGGGGTTAGAATAAGCACTATCGTCTCGACGCGATCGTGTCGTTTTGCGCGATTTGAAATGTCAAACTCAAAAAACCTAGTACATTTTTTTGAGTTTCACATTTCGATAAACGACACGATCGTGTCGAGACGATATTGCTCATTCTAACCCCCCTTGTGATGCTTATGAGAATGAAAAATAGATGATTAATAAAGCAGACAGGTTGTTGTTAGGACTGTATACTATAGATACCTTTAGCTTCGTATTTCCAACTGACCTTCAGTTAAATGACAGAGAATTACGAGTAAAAGGAAAAGACAGATAGGGTCCCGTCATGAAGCTAAAGGTATTACCGCAATATTTTTTAAAAGCAGTCGTACGTCTGAGTCTACTCTGTAAATAACATTGTATTTATTAAGTAAACGTTGACGTTTACATTTTTTTTGTGTTTGGATCAATACAATATTATGCGAAGGCCTTAATTTTTTTTATTGATAAAGCCTTTGCGTACATTTTGTACTTAGCAATTTAATAAGTGTTAACGTTATCTATAAAATGTTTTGATGTTTAAAAATATAATAATCGAATAAGGTTTAACTAATGTTAATATGATTAGTCATATTCGTCTTTATGACGCTGGTAAAGTAAGTTATTTATACCCATAGAGGATAAGTATCACATAAATTATTGAAATATTTTAATATTACGCTTCCTTGTGCTCAATGTCCAAACCATATTACGGTCTAAAATAGTAATAATTTATTTGTGAAATTGTATTCTAATGTTATTTCCAATAAGATAATAATATAGATTATTTAATTATAGATTGTGGTGTTTAATCTCATATTTGTCTGTAATGTACCGTGAATAACCACCATAAAGTAGACATTGTTACGTATATAACAAAATACACGAACCCAAAAGTTACTAAATGTTTAGCTCTAGGTAGCTCAATTTTTATCGTGTAATATTCGTTATAATATATTCAGAATTTCCACATTAATTAAAACATCGTCGAAGAGAAATGGCAGCATGCCAGCGCAATAATTTTGTGCATATTAGGTACAAAGTTGACCATTTCACAATTGACAATGATTTTTTTTAAGTTGTGGAAATTTATGCCATGCACACGAAAAGTGCTTAAACTTATCTTCAAAATATAGTTCTGGCCAATTTTTTTTCACTATTTCGATAATTATATTAAGTCTTATTTAAGTATTTGACACAAATTAATTATACATACTCGATTTTAATATCAAAAAAGAATACATAGAAAATTTTTCCACAAATATTTTTTTTATTTGGCCAATTGTTTTTGCTTTTAGAGGTTAAGTAACTATCTGTGTATCTATATGTAATACATGAGTTGTATCGTTTTTATTATTAATATAATTGGTATTGAATTAATAAGTATAGTAATAATATATTAAATATTTTGGTGTTAAATATTCCGAACAATCTGATTGTAGGTACTATATATAAATGCCACCCCGACTTAGTCCAAATATAAAGGAAGAAGCTTTTATATTAAAGAACTACCTATTAACAATTTAATTTAAACAAGTTTTGAATTTAAAAAGATTTATTTAATTACTTATTTGTTTTGTGTTCTTGGTTGATTATATTTATAGTATTATATTAGGGAACGGGGGCTGGTCCCCGCATTAGATACTATAGTTACATTGTTGTAAATTTTATATGCAAACATATTTGCTATGTGTTTACCTAAATCACGTAAATGTTAACATTTTTAAATAAACAAATATTTAGATATTAATGTTTAATGACTACAGTTTTCTAACACTATTACGTTGTAATATTGCAAATTAGATTGTTTTCAAATAAGGACTATAGATACCTATGGTTCCCTATTACAGACAGTCTGACAAATAAGGCAGCATTAACATAGGTCTTAGCTTTTCCTACGAGAAGGACATTTTTTATATATCTATTCAAGTCATGCCGAAAAGTGTAACAATAAAATGATCTTTTATATCGTTTAATGTGGATTTGAATTGATCATAAAGTTAAAGTACTATCTGAAAATTACACTCCTAACTAAGATCTGTCTCGAATACGTATTATTGCTAACTCTCTCTCTCTCTCTCTCTCTCTCTCTTTCTAAACTGGCCAACCTGTCTTTCTGCATCTTTGTGGAATTAACAAAGGGAGGACACACCGGCCTCGTGAAACGAGAATGAGACAGATGTTTAGTATTGGGGACCTTTAGTTTCATGGAATTTCTACTATGAGTGTATTAAGGTACTCAAGCTTTATATATCGAACCACGTGTCGACCACGCCAATTTTAAACTTTATGAAAAGGGCACAAAAAATAAAAACTAATAGTTGTTATCCATTGGTATTTCGAACTTTCAGTTTTTTCGTTGAAATTAAAAATGTTTGTAAAAAAAATGTGATTACACTGTAATGGAGTAATTTAACAAGTAAATTGAAACCTAAAAAGTAAAAGTAATCTGTTTACTTAATTTTTTTTGGAATTGATTGAAATTAAAAAAAATATTTATTTACCTGAATTATTTTTTCAAAAACGTTGTTGTGCCAATTGAAACTCAAAAATGTAAATTGGTTTCACAATTTGTTTATAATTCAAACGCCTACGTTTAAACAAGAATCATTAAAAAATCTTATCAAAAAAAAACCTGTTTAAGAAATATTTTCATAATTTTATTTAATTCTAACCTCAAGCACGAATAAACAAAAATTAAGTTATTTTTAGCCCAACTATTATCTATTGGTCCAATCGCGCTATATGTACTTATTTTTTATGGCTGGAGTTTGAAAATAATCATTTTATTTTTGTTTAAAAATGGATTTCCACAAAGTAACGCCTGATTCTGTAAATTAGCATACAAAAATAAAGTTTGCTAATTGGTATAATTAGGCGTTACTTTTCAAAGAACATTTATATTTTATTTATGTTTAGATAGTGAACCAAACGACTGCTATAATGTTGATTTATAATAGAACTATTAGTATCAGCTTGAGAGTAAATATTTATTTAAAATCTAAATAAGATCGTATTAGTTATCTTCGTCCTTATTTACTTTTGTTACCTACGATTATTTGAGCTGAACGGGTCATGTATCACTTTGGTCGATAGTGACTACTAGCACAATTTTTATAAAATACTTATACCAAAATTATTGGTCACTTTCAACCCTCGCGTATTTCTTTTTTTTTACGTTATTAGATACGTACAGGATACTCTTTCTGTCTTATAATCAATTTTAAGTTTCACTTCTCTGTGTATATTTCTATCCATAGTTCTAAAAACAATGTTTAGTTAATAAGATGTTTTAAATTATAATTATTGTAAAGCTAAATGGTCAGAGATCTTTTTAAAACTGCAGTAATTTAGGATAAATATTCGAATGTGTATCTGCTAATAATTATGAATGACATTGTTGTGTTGTACCAATAAATAAATTCTTACTACGTGGTATTTTTATTTTATCCCTGGTATCATATGCATCCGCGATTAGCCGACGGTACTTAGAAAAACTCAGTGGTGCATGGCGGGTTCGAACCTGGACTACCGATATGGTAGGTAGTACGAAGTTCATAGGTACCATTATGATACCGACGCTCCTCCAAACACTTTATTATCAAAATGCAACGGACGTTCCAGTTACTGTTTGTTTAATAATAAACAAATTATTATGGACCGAATACCTATGGATTTAATTTAATTCACTTTTAGGGAAAAGCAGGTGAATGGGCGGATAGAACGGTACCACAATGGCCACGAATACAATACCAACAATATTTCAGAGGCGCTTGTATCTTAAAGATTGTAAAGGTTGTATTATTTAACATTGTAAAGGCATATCTTTGGTATTTTTTCAACTTCTATCAAGGAAAGATACATGAAAAAAGTAGCCTAATACGTTTTAAGTTATAATTAGTATTTAAATAAGTATACAATATATACCATAACTTCACAAAAAAATGTCAAATGTCTAAAAATAAATAAAATGAATTTGAATTTTAAATAACATGTTTTTCGTATAAAACTTTGAATTTTGAATTGCGCGCCAATCCTGAATCCACAAATAATTAAATCTGAAAATGTTTTTTTTTTCTAAAACCTTCAATTACTTCACCTATGGAATTGAAAATATATGAAAAAATGTATTATTTTAAATAAAAAACAATGTTATCATAAAACATTTTATTATAAACAATAATTATTATAAAACATATTTTAAAGACTGTCTCGGAACATACATCAGACTGTACACACAGCCCAATCAATAAGGCGATCAAGAATATCCAAGAATACATATCTAATGTAGACACATTCAAATCTTAAAAGATATAATAAAATTTGAGGAATAAACACAGGATACAGTAGCGGTCCGTCGAGAACTACAGATCCATGGGTAGAACATATTTCATAAGCCACTACAGGATTCGTCTCAGCGATATGAGTATTTCAATTTTTACATAACTGTAGATTATGGGCCCACATTAACGCATTTGTACTTTCGCGTTGAGAATGCAATGAGTCATCGATATCTATTAACCAATCAAATCACTCATAATTGGAAAGTCAATTTTACAGTGAAGTCATTCTTTAAAACGAAACGACTGTAACGTAATAATAATAATCCTAATAATACATCATAACCCTGATGACTGCATTCTTAACGCGAACGTAGTATAACTGGGGAAGAAATATTTCCGGACTTGTAAGAGAAATATTAGTTTTTCTCCAAGTATACTTTAAATTATTTCAGTTTTTACCCCTATCATTAAGTACTTTTACTTAACTGATTTAAAGTCCAAATAGCTACAGTTTCATTGCACTAACTTTTTATAATACTTTCTCTTTAAACTATAAGTAACATAGCTTCGAGCTCTTTTACAAATGCAATTTACCCTCCTCACATTATAGGGACTAAAGAAACATACCATAATCAGTTCGTTATAACAACGAAATATTAAAAATACAAAATCATGTAAAAGAACACTCCATTTTGGTGTACAGATATATTTTTTTAATAAAAAAGAGAAATCAGTTTCATTTTCTTTTACAAAAAAAAAAATAGAAAGAAGAATCAGAATATCCAATCCGATCGCGTCACTTTAGAAACAACTTCTAAAGCCGCAAAGAATGAGCTAACCAATAACATTCCTACAGCATTTATTATGTCATTAAAGCGAGATTAAATTTATGTTATAATATTGTTCGAGTTAAAATTGCAGTGAGCGATAGTTACTCGTTAACCAATCAAATCACTCATAATTATAAAGTCAAGTTCACAGTAACCAATTGAAGTGATTCTTTCAAAAGAAACGGTGCGTCCTAATAATAATAATAATCCTAATGATACACCTTCATCCTGATGATACACTGCACTGTTCTTAACGCGAACTTAGTATAATGCATGTACTAAAGATATTTCGATTACCGGAAGTTTAAAAAGTATATACTGTCTCAATTATTACCTTCCGAATAAGTAAAGTGCACTTAAGTCATACATTGTTCTTATAGTGCCCTAAACTTTAAATAATCTCACTCTCATGTCATAATTAAAAGATAATAGATTTATTATCTTCTAAAAAATTGCATTTTTTAATGGCATATCTAGAAAATTTAGGTTATAAAAAAAGATACGAGTATAAAAATAATATCAACCCTTTATGCCCTAAAATATTTGGCCCCATGGTAATTTTCGAGATCAACGCAGGTTATTGTAATGTATTTTAAAATGCCCCAAACTTAATAACTTATCTAAGTGATGAATATAATAAGCGTGTTTAAAGAACGCTTTCTCTGCCTACCCGTTCGGGGACATGAGCGTGACGATGTTTTCGTCTTTAAAGATAGGGTGAATAGGCGTCTTTTGACTTAGTGTAATTCTACCTTCGACCCGTTCTTCACTTTCAGTATGTATAAAGTAAAATCCATTACATTAACAAATTATCAAAAATTACAATAAGGCGATGGAATGAAGACTTCAAGATGGAGAAAATAGATAAAAACTAGCATAAAAAATATATATCGGACTGTACATAGTTAAAATATAAAGTATATAATAATTCGCAGCAATTCGTGTCCCTTGTACACATTAATTAAGAAATTCGAGCATCAGCCGTAGAAAATGTCCGACTTAGTGAAAATTTGCTTTAGCAGTTGGTCCAGATATTCAACTAACGTCTACAGAGGGCAAAACATACATTGAATATTGCAAATCTCAAAATAGCGCACCAATAGAATAAAAGTGACTTAACTCAAAATTCCTGTAATACTCGATTTTACCATTTTACTATACCTAAATATAAACTTACAATATAATTGTGTATTCAAAAGGCTAATCCACAAATTTGATTAAAACCAATTTTTTCGATATAGTATTTGAAAAGTTTCTTGCTCATTCACATATTCGGATTCGGTCACTTTCATTCTAAGGGTAAGAAAATGACTCAAACATAGTAAGTCGAAATTATCGTGACTTTCTTCACATAATTTCTTCAAGCATCCCATTTTAATACATAAAATAAACGATTACATAATTTGACCCATTGACTGGACTACAAGTTCGGTTAAATAATAACATCAAATACAACTTAACCAGGAGGGCCTAAATACCAAAATATAGAGACACAAAAAGGCTTATACGCAATGGAAATTCCGCACAAAACAGTCGTCATTGCAACCATGAAACTAAACCGTACTATCTGGAGATCGAATACGTAGTATTGCTAACTCTAGACTTGCAAACCTTTTTTCTGGTGGCAAGTTTTGTGGTTAACCCTATGCCTTTTGAGAATGAGATATAGTGCACTTCACTAGGGCAGTAAAACAAAGTCTTAGATAAAAACAAACATGTGATCTGAGGCTTCCTTTTTTATAGACCTATACACGTAAAAGTGGCAAGTTTGTTTAAAGCAGCGGGAAAAAAGTTTTGAAATTGGAGTTGAAAAAATACACTAATTATGTTAAAAAATGCCAATTAATACGTAGATTAATATGTTAATAGAATATAAGATTTCACGTAGCGAGTCCGCTGAGTAATTTCCTTAGTTTGTCTCTATACTTCAGATATAAATATAGTTAAGACACTCCATTATTTTTTTTCATTATTTAGAGTATTATCTGAACGGCACCGCTATCAAATAAACCAACCATTTACATCGAAATAACATTTTTGAATTTTGAGAATTAAATTTTATTATACGGGATCAAATAATAATTATTAAAAAAAATATTGTCAAGCCCATATCCCCGAAGCGATGGGTACTTGTGTACACACGATTAGCTAACGATATTGGGTCCAAGGATCTAAGGGAACATACCCATACTACGTGACCCATTTTTAACAATTCAGTGCTCCATTCAGTAACCATTAATAACAAACATGCTCCTCCTTCAGTAACTATTCGTGGTATATGTCAAGACCTCCCCCCCTCCACTCCAATTTTCACGTAACAACTCATAACTATGGTTTAAAATAATTTTTTACAAACAGAAAGTTAAAATATTATGTGCATCAGTATTGCCACATATGAGTAAAAAGCGCTGAACGCTAGGCTGCGCGCAATAATTTGAATGTAGCTCGAAAAAGGTCGAAAATTCCCTAGAAGATATTGCCTACGTGACGAAGACCTAAGGCCCCCCCTCCGCCCCTGTAACCAAGCGTGATATTTTGAAGACCTCCCCCCCTCCCCTGAATGGATCACGTAGTATGGGTATGTTCCCTAACAGGCGGTTATTCCGTAGACATATCAGGCACAAATCCAATCTTTTCAGAAACATTATATTTCTCAGATAAACAGAAAAAAAAATCATAGAACATACACAACATGGCTGTTCTATCTGGAAATCGAACCAGGGATCTCACTTGGCCAATGTATATGCAACGAGTGTTTCAATCATATTACGCCTATATATCAGATATCCACTAGACTAAGTACACGATGCTCCTTTAGTTTTAGTGAAATGCACCGTTCAAACAGTACTTAAACAATATAAATCCCCCCAATCTTGGTTACAACAGTCTATTAAATTTGGTCTAATAATATTTATAATTCAAATTTTCAGTATATCTATCGTAAATCTACAATAACTACCTACAAATATAAAAAAAATCCCGTTTAACAAGCGTGCGTATCTTATGGCTGTATCAATTTTGATTAATATGTTTAAAAAATATAATACATAACATAATTGCTGCTTTTTTTTTAAATTTGTCTAGAACACAACTTTCGAAAGATCCAATATCACAATTTGTCAAAAACGATATCTAATATAAAAAGATGTCTAAGGGTGTATGCATAAAGAAGTGGATTTCTAGTAAAGACATATCAGTATTAGATGTGTAAAAAAATACATATCGTTACGCCCATAACTTCAAATAGGGTAGGCAG
Source organism: Lasaia peninsularis (assembly GCA_018236625.1). Classification (NCBI taxonomy): domain Eukaryota; kingdom Metazoa; phylum Arthropoda; class Insecta; order Lepidoptera; family Riodinidae; genus Lasaia; species Lasaia peninsularis. The sequence continues at coordinate 8,488 of DVZL01005497.1, forward strand.
GGGTACACATGCACCCACTATTAGCCGACAATGTTATGTCCTATAATGTTACAGGTGGCAAGTCTATACCATAGTCTGTACCGCAATCGTGCTTCTCTATGAACGCGCCCTAAGAATAAAATATTTGCGCATAGGCAATGTACATTCTACACAATATTAAATTTTGATTAATATCATATACGTGTCAAGTAATTAACATTTTAATACATTCAGAAAATGTTTATGAACTCTACTTATTTTCGAGTTTAAGAAAAAAAAATCTAAACACAAATACAATAGAAGCGCGGGAAATTTTTATTTGTGGATCATTTGACGGAGATTTTAGTGCTGTTGTTCTATATAATTCGTTACACTTTCCAAATTTGATGATAATTGGAGAAAAGATAATTCTGAAATACCCAAATATTTCTACACGATAACACGATAATATTATCGGTAATTTATATATATCCCTAAAATTCCCTAAAAAAGAATATTTAAAAAAAAAGTACCTTCACGCCTTTTATCCCCGAAGAAATAGGCAGAGGTGTGCTAGTATATCCACGACTCGTAAGTCCAGTAGATATACACGAACACACCCACGATTAGCCAAGGTACTAAGGCCCTGATGTGATAGGTGGCAAGCCTATCGCCACTTTAGGCACACGCCAATCCCGGGCAATGAAATGCTTATTCAGAAAAATCTGAAAAACATTTAAGATAAGTTGCCCGACCTGGGAATTGAACCCGGGACCCCAAGTGACTAACGGTCTTAACAGGCGACACCTGTACCGTTTCACCACAGAGGCGATAAAAATGTAGTGTCTGTAATATTGATATAATCACTTTTTATGTAATACATATGTATATATATACATACATACATACATACATATATATATATATATACATATATATCAAAACAACAAGTTTTTACAATTTTTGTCTGTTTGTTCCGGCGAATCTCTGGAGCGGCTGAACTGGTACTCATACAAAAATACTAAATGTAAGTAACATACAAAATAAAATAACACACGAATTGAGGAACTCCTTTTTAAAATTGGTTAATAAAGTTCAGCTATCAATATTGACTAAATTATCTAGCAGTAAAAACCTTTTATGTGTGGGATGAATATTTCTCAATTATCGCAAGAGTTACCTATTTATCGAGTAAACAAGTTTTGGGTTTATTAGCTTACAAAATATAAACCCAATATGGTCGTCTGGGTCAGCGTTGTTTAATGCCAATTTTATAGATTTGGAGTTCATGCCCCAGAAGCCACCGTAGTTATACTTATTCATCAAATTCGGAGATATATATGTATATTTATATAATGTCTAGACAGGTTTTTACCTATTAACCGTCTTCCCTTTGAAGTCTCATGTTTATTGGGTTAGAAAATAACTTAATGAATGCATCTAGGTCAGCCATAATTTGTTAAAATGTTTTTTTAGATATATGTATACCTTTTATATATTCCAAAATACATATAGGGAAAATAAAACTTTATTTAATTACACTTCACCCAATTCCCAATACTGGCCGTAATTGTTTTTAACATTTCTTAAACTAACGAACTTGATACACTGATTGGTTGTTTTTTTTTCTAGCTCAACTAGTAACTATGGCCTTTAAACTGGAAAACGACAGTTACAAGCACTGATGTTTGCTTTTGATTTAGGACAGCTTATACTCTAATCCGTGTAGAACATGATAACAACCATTGACGTCACGGCAGTCGGTATCCAGATATTACAAAAAGTGCAGAACCAATTGCCATTAAATTGGGTACGGGACCGCTTTTGAAGTATGACCTAAAGTACAATATTTGAAATTATTAACGGAGTAATTGCATGACAAACATAGAAAACATATAATTGAATTGAGCCGCCTTTATTTTCATTAGTAGTTAATAAATATCGTTACGTCCATATCCCCGAAGGGGTAAGCAGAGTTACTACATACTTATACACGCACGATTAATCGACGATTTATTATATCAGCTCTCATGATGTGAGAGATTTCTTGAAAAGAACGTAGTTAACAGACTATCCGAATTTTTTTCACTCATAACTTTCCTAGTTCAGTAATTACAGCTAAAACAACTCTCTAAATTGTGCCAATAACCATTATAAATTAAAACTTGAAACATACTGGGACCCTTGAATATATATGTCATCTTCAACTGGATATATGATTTTATAAGGGACCTCCCTTATAAAATATAAAGATAGGTAGACCCATTATAAAAAAAAAATAGCACATGAATTGTGTGTTGTGATTGCTCCGGGCTCTCTGTGTAGACCATTTACCTTTCTACCAAGCAGCTCGTAAGAGTCGAGCATAGGTTATCAAAGTAATTGCCAATAGACCCACTGGCGGCAGGGTGCAGCAACTCGCCCGGGTAGGGATCCACCGCCTTACCTATTCCTATCTATATAATGATAATGACGTGTTCCGGTCCGGAGGGTAAGGCCGGTAGACTTGCACATCAGGCCTGACACCCCGACCACAGGACAGAGACGCACCGTTGTCTCTTACCATCAGGAGAGCCGTGTGCTTGTTCGCTTCCTTATTCCATAAAGGAAGAAAAAGGATCTGAGACAAAAGTCTCAGGTGTGTGCTATTTTGCAGTTCCACTGACTGACAAAAAGTGTTGCCAAGAGGCCGTCCGCGTCGCCTAGCAAAAATCATGGACCAAGTCGCGAGTGCAACTAGTTTTAAATATGTATTTCAGAGTTTAGCTCAGCTAGTATTATCCAGACGGTGATTGTTTGATTAAAATTAAGCTCATGTTATCTTTGTTAGCTTAGACGAGAACACTTAATTCAGCATTTGCAGGGTTTGAATGCGCGGCATAGGCGACACCTGAGAAGAATCATTTTTAAATAAGCCAACCACTTTTTACAGCGTCTAGAATACACGCATATATTTGTTTACGATAGAGCGAAACTTTTTAAATTACCCAACAGAATTCACTTTTTACAACATTTAAAATGCACGATATAATATACCCGTTTACGATAGTAGACAAACTTTTTTAATAAGACAACCAGTTAAACTTTTTTCAGCATCTACAGGATTTGCCAGTAAAGATAAATAAATCTGCTCTTCCTTATTTTTAAGGTTTAAGTATTTAATAGCATGTATTTAAAAGTCTGTTAATAATATTCCACAAATTGGTGACAACGAAAATATATGTTTTAGTGTAGACAAACTTTATCGATATAAATCGAAGAAAAAGAAACAATCTGATTATATTATATTTAATCAGATTATATTTCTTATTCTTCGATTAAGTACATCAAACTTTCAATGTCGATTTAAATAATAACAAACCGCCTTGTTGGTCGAGTGGATAGTGTACACGCCCAACAGCATCGACTAACCGTGAGGGTTGGGTTCGATATCCGACGGGGACAGACATTTGTGTGATGAAGATGGATGAACAAAGACACGACCTTGTAGTGGCGCACCATTAAATCATAATCGTATTGAAGGCGTCTAAAAATGGCATTTATTAATTTTACGTAGCTTTATGCCATTAAAA
>DVZL01005498.1:0-12017 GCA_018236625.1 Lasaia peninsularis
GCTCGCCTCTTACGAGCTGCCTGGGTGGAAGGCAGTTGGCCTATTCTACAACGGAACCCGGACCAACACGGGTAAATTTACATTTTTTTATTCTGAGAACATTTTTTGTCTATCTACCTGCATCGGTGCCTCACCTGCTCTTTGCTTCGAAACTACTGAACTAATTTTGACTAAATTTGGCTATATAGGTGCTCTATGTTCCGAGGAAGGTACCTAATAGACTAATTTTTACTTAATTCATTTGAATAATTTCCTTTAGAGAGGGAATATATTCATGTTGACTTAGCTATAATTCATAACAAACTGTCCCATTTTATTTACTTTTTTAGGGTTCCTTACTCAAAGAATAAATAACGGAACGGAAGACTCCGCTCTCCGTCTATCTTGATGTCTGTCTGTTACCAGCCTGTATCTCATGAACTGTGATAGCTAGACAGTTAACAATATGTTCACAGATGGTGTATTTCTGTTGCCGCTGTAACAACAAATACCTACTGATAACAGAATAAAATAAAATATATAAAAAGGGTGCTCTCATATAACAAACTTAATTTTTTGCCGTTTTTATAGATGATGGTGGGAACTAGACAGTTGATTATTTCACAGATGGTGTGTGACCGCTAAAACAGAAAATACTAAAAACATAATAAAAAAATAATAAAATAAATAGTACCTTGGCTAATAGTGGGTGATTTAGTATATCTACTGGACTTACGAGTCGTGGATATAGTAGCACTTCGGGGATAATAGGCGTGAAGGTACTTTTACAATAAAATAATTATATAAAGGGTGCTCCTATACAACAAATTTGATTTAATGCTACTTTAATAGATAAAGGTACGGTACATTTCGTGCGTGAGGACTCGCATTTGACTGATTTTTTTAATTGATATAACAGTTTTCTCAGATTATCTTTTAAGTTTTGTAGTACTAAAATTACAGATATTAACAAACTCTCAGAGATAATAATCCAACTATTATAATTTGATACCTGGAATATACAGGAAACTTTGAAAATGTAGGTCATCTTAAACAGGAAAAGTCTTTGTCTCGACTAACAATAAAATATTTGATCTGAGACTTTTTGTGTTACCCTAGAACTGTTGAAGCTAGGAAAAATATGGTTCTGAGTCACTGTTTGATTTTAACGCACGAGGTGCGGGGTTCAGTTTTTGGATAGGAAAACTTATCTGAAAAGCATAAAATTGCCTGAGTTAAGATTTGTGCCCGGTTGGCGGTGGACTTGTAACCTGTCACATTACGGGACCTTATATCGTAGGTGCTTAAACGTGCACTCTGTCTATCACTTCGAGAATATGAGCGTGAAAATATTTATTTGTTATTACCTGATAATTTCTAATCTACACTTCAAAGTAGCCTTAAAAGTTTACTAACCAATAAAAATAGGAAAAACTCGGTATAAAGAGTAAGTACTAGTCCAGCAAATTTCAGCCTTTATAAACTAAAATGTCCCTTGCAACAGATATATCTTGTTAGAAATAAGCTCGCCTTTTGTACTGTTTTATCGTTTGTGCTTCATCATCATCATCATTTCAGCAAATACAAGTCCACTAAGGCCTCCACCATGAAATTCCCCCGCGGCCGGCCTGATGTAATGTCGTCAGACAATCTTGTAGGGACAAACGCCCTGAACGTCTGCTTCTCGAAAACCTTTCTGCACCATCGGCCATCGATTCTACGAGGGGCACATGCCCCACCTTAGCTACTTCAACGAGCTGATCCTATGCACTTGTCCATGAGTTTTGTTCTATAATATTACCTGTGTCCAATAAAATGTTAAGTAAATAAAATCTGACATTTTACCTCTCGCTAAAACACATACTCCTGCCATAATTGTAAAGCTACGGATGTCCAGACAAATTTTAGTTGCCTAGACATTAGTCCAAATATTTAACAGTCGACCTTTTAAAATACTTCAATTACTCCACACTCTAACGAATTAAGGTATGCCTGGGAGGAATTCACAATTATGTTGAAAATACGCCGTATTAGTGACGGGAAAAACGTTTTTGCAATGAAACTGCGAGCAAAAATGTAGAACGGGGTGGATGAGAATGGTGTAATTAAACATTTTAACCAGCTACGATAAAAGGGTTATGTTTTTCAAGCGTTTCTCTTGTTTGTATTACTTATGATTATTTCCGTTTTATAATCCCTCCTACTATATACACTGGAAAGTTTGTAACTATGGATGAATGTATGTTGGTTTTTCTTTCAGGAATAAACTACTCGATGGATGTGGATGAAATTTTACAGTAAGATAGCTAAACTTGAGAATAATATATAAGCTACTTTTTAACCCACTACATTAAAAATAGGGTATGTTTTAAAATATTGAGAGCTTCGGTGGCCTAGCGGTACGGGCTTCGAACTTCGAGTAGTTCAAGTTTGAACCACGCCATGTACCAATGAGTTTTTCTAACTTATGTATATTTTTAAAGTACTCTGACGTTGAAGGAAATCGTGAAAAACCTGATTCATTAAATTCGACCGAATCTAGTTTTGAGCCTAGTTTCCCTTCTGAGTTGCAGGGATCAGATGGCAGTCGCTTTGCGTAAAAACTGGTGTCCTAGTCAAATCCTCTAGATTAGGTAGCCGACCCCGATATCGTCTGATAATACGGGATAAGGTTAAGATGAAAATAGAAGTCGGAAAGAATTCTGCTCTTTGAAAATTATCTATGTTATTAAAATATTTCATTCGGGCGAAGCCGCGGGCAGGAAGCTAGCGTTATAATTATTATTTTCCAAACAACATTAATGTCAAGAGGATTTACGATCTTAGAAAAAGATTTTTATCGCCTCTGTTGATAAAAGGTGTCGGCGTTCGACTTTGATGTACAAAGTCCCAAGTTTGATTTCCAATTTTATTTTTTCATCAATTTTTTTCAGTTTATCTGAAAAAACGTAGTGATGGCTGAAATTAAAATGGTGCCCAATTAAAATAGACTTGTCGCCTATTATATCATGGTATGGGTATGGCTTAATATCGGCGGCTAATCGAGGGTACATATGTACCTCTGCCTACTATTCCAGGGATTTAGGCGTGACGATATTTATTTATTTTTAGTTATTTTTTAAAACAAATGTATATATCCTTGGTAATTCCGCTGCACGTTAACTCAACTTATTGTTGGTGTATGCTGTCTTTTTCCATTAAAATAAAAACGAAAGAGAAAGAACATTTTAGTCATGTCAAATTAGTCAGAATACAATGTAAGGCTTTAAATTGAAATTTAAAGAGAAAAAACTTATAGAATTTTTAAAACCCATTCTCAGGTTCAAACTTTCGGTTATCAATAGGTTTGACGTGTTTTTTTTCTTCTGCTTTTATAGATTTAAGAATCTCACTGGCGAAGTGGTTTGCGCTTTAGATTTCCATTTCGGTAGTCTAGGTTCAAGTCACGTCATGTACCAATCACTTTTTCTGACTCATCTGGATGTCTGGCTTACACCCTTTCGAGGATCCCACCCTTGGAGCGGGAAAACTTTTTATTTGTTGAAATATGAAGGATTGAAACACATTTCAATTTTATTGGTATAGTCGAAGTGTACCATAAGGGTAGGACATATATCTAACGGGTTCAGCGAAATAAAGCCCCTGATAATAAATGAGTACTCCTCGCTGACCTGTTGAGTCTCATTCTGGCTTGGTGTTGGCTGCCGGCCAAATAGCTGCGGACTCTTTGTACCGTCCTCAGATTTTCTGACATATAACGTTAGAAAAGCCTTTTAAAAAAATATCATTACGCCCATATCCCTGTAATGCTAGGCAGAGGTACAGTATGATGTGACGTGGTAAGTCCATCGCCATATCAGCCACAAGTCCCGGGTTATCTCACCGTAGTAGCACTTAGAAAATGTACTTGAGTTAGAAAAACTCATTGGTACATGGCCGCGTTCAATTAAAATGGTCCTAAGTCCTAAGTTATTTAGTTTACTATATTATGAATGAATAATTAAAAAGATAAGCAGTGACACTTGAACAATTTTACAAACCGCCATTTTGTAGATTGTGCTATTATTACAATCCAATAAATAACATTTACGTGTCTCAATGTTTGTTACCAAACTCCTCTGAAACGGCCCTACTGATTCTCATGAAATTTTTATACGTATTAGGAAGGTTTAAGAATCTTTCATACCCCGAAATGCGTAGCTAGTATTTATTGTATCGTATTCTTATTATTGTGTGAGAGCGTGTGTTTCTTTGTAACAAAACCAATAGACTATTATAGTAGGTGATATTATATTTTCTACGTGTCCAATTTTTAGACGACCTAATTGTGAAGTCGGGTCATGTCCTATAATTATTAAATCATTAAACTATCAAATTTTGATTGCTCTCGGTATTATTTAGTAGGTGTATACCATAAACACTATAGTAGGGAAGCCCAGGACACTAAGTGCGTTGTTACTTGAGCTTTGTATTATAACCTCTTAGTTTTTATCTATTAAATGGTGACGAAATGAAGCGGTGGGGAAAGCAATCAAACGCATAGTAGGGATAGTGTACGTATGTAATGTAGGATCTCTGATGACGTATATATATCAAGTTTACCATTTGTACCTTTGAAAACGTCAAAACAATTATTCAAATGGACATATGAATATTTGAATAATTGTGTATTGTATTATTTTTCATTGGCTTTTTATATCTCATGGACCGTAGTAGCGGTATTTATGACGCATATAATTTTAATATGTACCACAGAATCGGAGTGCTGCCATTATTTCATACATGGTATTTCCTTCATCTAAGAAGCACAATTATCTCACTTATTTTGTGATTATCTTCCTTGGGCTCACTTACTATAAGTTTTTCATATTTGGTTAAAACTTAATTTAATGAAAACTAAATAATAAATCATTCAGCAAATCCTTAATAACTCGTACATGCGAAAAGACAATAATTAGAAAGAAGGCGTTCCAGTTTCTTATTAAATATCAAGTTCTTTATCCGCCTCACATCACACGCCTGCTGATCGAATACAACCGAGATCGGTGCTACGATGATGATGATGGTGATATTATAAGTGCATATACTAAATAACGATTTTGTTATATAAAATGATATTTTCATGTTAATGAATATTTTCTTTGTAACTCGATAATGACTGGACAAATGTTTATGATTTTTGTATTTGTCTTCGTCAGGGATAGGATATTAACTATCGAAAACGCAAGTCAAATTCTCGCACAAAGGGTTCCGTGACGTATCTTTAGTCTTATAAAAGCACTTTTAATATACCTATTTAATTTTTTTTATTAGTTTGAAGTATTTCTTTAGTATGAAATGCGATTTTTTTATTACAGATAGCTCGGCATAGTGACCCTCAACTCACCTGATGGAAAGTGAAAAAGGGGTTAAAGGTGGAATCATGCTAAGCTAAAGCATGCCTATTTGCTTTGTCTATTATATTATTTTCTTTTTTAATATAACTGGATATTCTGAGAATATATATCAAGCGATTACACCTTGACTATACCACGATCTAGATATGGATAGCGACATCTATTGTTTCGTTGTTTGGGAGGTCCTTTTAAACATTTACTATATTCTATACAATAACATTTGTTTTTCTATGTTGCAACATAAATACATCATATGTGAATATTTCAACTGTCTAACTGTCACAGTTCATGAGATACAGCCTCTCGACAGATAGATAGACAGATAGATGAACGGACCGCCGGGTGGATGGACAGACGGACAGATAGACATAAAAATCTTAATATTAGGATCCAGTTTTTACACAAAGGTTGTGGAGCCCTCACAAAATAGAAACAAAATTCATATTTAGGGTTGATCTTGTAACAAAAAAATGTACATACTAACGAGGTCGTAACTTGCAACCAGCAAAATTTATGAGCCTTATTTGAATATAACATTAAAAATACATTATGTTTTATATTTTTACCCCCACTTAAGTTGTTTCACGCACAATCGGCTTTAATTCCTCTGGAATTAGAGTTTCGGGGGTCTTTAGACAGTTATAAATGTTTTAATAAATATAAATATGTCTGTATATCCGATCCGGGTGTTTTTTTATATTATTCTGATATATATATTTAAGTATCTGTATGTATTAGTAATAGTTGAGTAATACCCATTACACAAGCGTATTATTTGCTTACCTTGGGGTTTGATCAATAATTGTTATAAATAATAGTGACAATAAGATATTTCAAATTTTTACAGATGATGTATTTCTGTTGCCGTTAAAACTGAAAATAAAATAAATACATTATAAAGGTTGTTCCCTTACAACAAACTTGTTTTTTTTTGCCGTACTCGTAGATAATGGTATGGAACCTTTCGTGTGTAGGTCCAAATCGCACTTGACGGATTTTTTGTTATGAATATTTAAATATTCTATCTTCTTATACTTTGTTTCTTCGGTTTTACGCAATAAATATTTTAGAAAGTATGTTTGTTAGTATAACGTAGGCGAGGCTGCAGGTTGCCGCTAGTAATATTATTATAAAAAGGATAAACTCAAAGACATGCCAACACTCGTATGTGCAACCCGTTGTGCAACAGTAATGGAGGAAATTAAACGTCGCCTCTTATTCAATGGCGGCGGTGGCAGCAAGTTTCCACAATGACAACTGCTTCCGGCCGCATGCGAATACTGTATCAATAGTTGAAGCAAGTATCATATACATACACAACTTGTGATGATTATATGTATTATATCGCCTCTGTGGTGGGGTATACGGAACCCTAAAACCGACCAAGCACGAGTGGAATCCTCGTTCAAAGGGTGCTTTGTTTTGATAAAAATAAAATAAAAAATGCCTTTTATTTCACTTCAAATCATTTTTTACAATTTGTTAATACATTTTTTATAGTAACTTAAATTATTTTTTGGTAAAATAATCATAACAAAATTTAATAAAATTACTTAATTCAATTAAATAGAAAAATTAAATAAAAGAATCTAAAATATAATATGCTTTTCTTTTAAATTGAAATGATTCTTAATTTTAATTTACTTTTATTTATGAAAAAACATGAACCTATTTGCGGATGAAGGCCTCCTCCAGAGATGCCCAGTCACCTCTATCTACCACATTTTTCTCCACAGCGTTCCAAAGGTCCTTTCAATGTCGTCCGCTCATCCATTTCTAAGTCTTTCTCTCTTTCTATCTCTTCCTGGACCTCACCATGACGTCAGTCTAGATGTCGATCTATCGTTTCTTGCAACGTGGCCAGCCCATTACAAACTAAAGTGATTTGTTTATCATCGTAAAATCAACATAAACTTAAATATTTCACAAATAAATGATAATGAAATGAAAGATGAAATTGGACGATGAAACATTGATAAATAAATAATGTGAATGTGGTTAGATCTAGGTTGATATTCTACCTCCATTTTTCATATCAGTGGAATAGACGACGACTTAAAGAGGGTACCTTATATCTGGTAGCGACTGGATGACGAAAATAGGAGATATGATTGATAACCTAGAGTTTGCCATAAAATCTGATCTCCTATTTTCGTAGGAAGCCTAAATCCAGCAGTGGACTGAAACGGGCTAAAATATGAATGTAGCATTTTTAATTAGAAGTATTAGATAAGATAATTACGCATCTCCTTCTTAATCTAGGAGATTTGACTAGGACACCAGTTTTTATGCAAGACTACTGCCGTCTGACCTTTGCAAACCACAAGGGAAAACTAGGCCCAAACCTAGAGTAGGTAAAATTCAATAAATCCGGGTTTCCTCACGATGTTTTCTTTAACACAACACTCGGAAAATGTAGTACACAAGTTAGAAAAATTCATTGGCACATGGCAAAATTCGAACTTGGACTACCCGAACGGAAGTCCGAAGCGGGTACCACTAGGCCACCGAAGTACTGACAAGGACTGTATTCATTTACATCTAAAAATAATATAAAACAAAGTCCCTCGGCCCCGTCCTGTTTCTGCAATCTACCTCAGATAATGCGACACCAGTCCTAACCTAATCGACAATTGAAACAGAATCCCTAATGAGGGCTTAGAGAGGAATTTTTAAATGTTACGGAACATTAGATTTTGTTGGATTTGAATGAAATAACGGCCAGGATCCTTCTTTTATTGAGGGCAATAATAAGATCATCAAAGAACGTAATTAAGTTAAGCAAACCCTCTTACTGAAGGTATTTATAGAGGGGCTTTCAGAGCAGAGAACTCTAGCATTCATATTATTCTAATACCTAATAGGTGAATGTCTAAAACACTATATTAGCCTGTATAAATTACAAGCTATCCCGGCTAACTTCATACTTGGGAAAATAAAAAGAGATGTTGACTGATACTCAGATCTATCCAATATGCGAAATTTCATGAGAATCGGTTTAACCGTTTTGGAGGAGTTCAGCCACAAATACTGTGATACGATAATTATATATATTATTTATCAGTCCGTCGCGTCGCCGCCGGTTTTCTCCCGTGTTGATCCGGGTTCCGTTGTAGAATACTGCTTTCACCCAGGCAGCTCGTAAGAGGCGAGCACAGGGTCTATTGTCACCAACACCGTGGCATTGACTAGGTGGTATAGTCTTGCAACAACTTGCCCGGATTGGTACCACCACCTTACCTACTCCTGCCACAATAGCGTCAGTGCTCGCCATTGTCGTGTTTTGGTTCGAAAGGTAGAGTAGTCGGTAAACTTACTAACGCTCTTGCGCTCTTGCTTACCATCCCAGCCTCAGGTTAGCAACGCACCATTTCCACCTTTGGTGTCTATAGGCTTGTCATAAAAAAAATCTCTGCCACGAAGAACTCTTTTCCGTCCGGCACCTAACGTCGGATAAACCTTCCAACCACTCATTAGTCTGAACGCAGCATGAGGTCGAGGTTCGGTACCCCGGGAGATAGCCTCTGGTCTTGGTATTATAGATATCCCCACCATATTAAATAGTAATAATTACTCGGGCTGAGCACTTTGTTTGGCCACACAATAGAACTTGTAAGAAATAAAATTTCTGTATTCGTATAAAATACAATTCTTTTACATCGGAAATTAGAATACATTGTATATATCTATACAAGTATATGTAATTGGAGTGTCTGTAACTAATATTAAAATAGCTGCTTTTTACTAAGTGCATATTTATATTTACAAGTTACATAATATACCAAAACAACATTCTTTAGAATTTTTGTCTGTCTGTCTGTCTGTTTGTACTCGCTAATCTCTGAAACGGCTGGACCATTTTTTTACGAGACTTACGTAGACAGCTAATGTAATAAGGAACGGCTTAGGCTACTTTTATTTTAGAAATGTGTAAAATAAATAAATTAAATAAAAACGCGGACGAAGTAGCGGGCATGACTGTTATAGAATAAGGTAATTCAATAGGTCGAGCTGCCTTTATATCTGTTTTATCAACCTTTCAATATTTCCACATTACCATAAGACAGTACCTATTATGGGATGTAAAAAATACTTATACACTGGAGTAAAAATAGGACACCTCAAAATATCTCTAACCCATATCACCGTGATTTAATCAACAATTGAAAGTCCAAATACGAGTTGAGAGAGGAATTTTTGAATGTGACGGAGCATTAGATTTCGTCGGATTGAATGAAATAACGGTCCAAGCCCTCACTTTATTGAGGGTAATGATGAGGTCATCAAAGAATGCAATTAAATTAACTCGAGCTAAGCCTCATACTGGTGGGATTTGTAAGCGTGACCTTCGGAGCAGGGACTTGTCATTACTTATAAGTTGGACTAAAACTTTGTCTTATTATTTCAAGAATATCGTCACGCTCATATGCCTGAAAGGGAAGGCAGAGGCTTAACCACGATTAGCCAACGATTTTAGGTCCCATGATGTGACAGGTGGCAAGTCCGTCGCCATATCGGGCGACGGGCACAAATCTAATTGCAGGTATTCCTATTTTTTAAATACCTTGTCTATGGTAAAGCGTAGTCGATATCTTAGGTCCTAGATTCGATTTTCGGGTAGGATAACTCGTCCCACGAGTTTTTTCAGTTAATCTGAAAAACATAGCCTGATATTCGACTAGTGCCCCTTATGGCGGTTTCCACCTGTTTCATTCTGGGACCTTTTATCGTTGGAAAATTGTAGTTGGTAAATATCTCTTGTCAAATTATACAAATTGATCTAATTTTAAAGTACGCAAAAGCAAAAGTTACTAAGACGTAGAAATACTGAAATAGGTACCAGAATAAATTTGATAAACACTATAGCCAGGAAACATTGACATTTGTGTTCTACACACAAATGATTGCCCCCATCGGGAATCGAGCTCGAGCCTTGCGGGAATCTTAACTGTGTATAATACTGCTCGACCAACGGCGCTATTTTTTATTTAGTAATTTTAGATTCAGCGGTACTGAATTATCAAAGCACTTTATGGTATACAAGGTACAAAGCAACATCAGTAGACCATATTGCATTTCCTATCAAATTTCAATCAGCTCTATAGCCGTTAATTGGTTCTCAAGGGAAGATCGACTACCTCTACAATCTAGGTCGACAAAATTAAAATTTCTCGGACACTGGACTTGAAATTTATCCTATATTTTTCATCGTCGGCACTTGGTAAATCTTCCACATATTCATATTTTGAATGAAAAACACATTTATTAAAAAAATACTTTTATAAACTTTTATTTTGTTTATAAAAACAAATATCGTACATATGCACCCAAGATTAACCGACGATATTATATATATGATGACAGGTAGCAAGTTTGTTGACATATCTGGTATATATATATGTATGTACCAAAATATATCACAAATAAAAATATGGTTAGTTAATTAAATTTTAGTCCTGACGATGTTGTGAAACATAAAACATATAAACATATTATATAAAGTAAAAAACATTTAAAATATGATGATTTAAAGTCTTTTACATTTGAAATTTAGCTAAATTATCATTTATATTCGCAAGATCAAAAGTATCAAAAAATATCAAGAGGCGACTAATATTATTTTATTTGATCGCAGTATACGTTTGATATTACAATTAATTTAAATTGCAAAATGTTTGACAATTGAAATATAAGCCATTGAAATGTAACAGCACTTTTAATATTAACAATATTAAAAAAGCGGATAATATTATAAGCATTTACAATTTTACTTCAACAATTTTATCTGTAAAATGCAATAAATTTGATTAGTCGTAAAAATAAACCAGAATTTTTTTTTAATATTAAATTTTTTTTTGCCATTTACCTTGATACTTCATGAAGCGTTTTTTTTTTTTTGATACAGACTAACTTGTTGCTAACAGAGTGGCTCTTACAACTTCACCGGACTTTGCATGAAGCGTAATGAAGTCTACATCAGGAAGCATATACGCATACCTTTCATTCAAAATTAAAACGGACAGATACTGACCCAAACGAAAGGTGAAGTTTACAAAACCGAAAATGCAAAGTTAATGAATGTTAGCTTTGAAATTTGGAAGTAAAGGGTTGATTTATCATGCTAATCTGGACACCACAGTCGGGAACGGACCCATTGTAAACCTGCATCTAATTTTCCTTTGTATAGTCATCTTTTGATGACAGCTCCGGGATTAGTCTGTATGTTCATCTAATCGCATTTCGTCATACTGTCTGATTCAATCAGAATAAACTATCGGAGTGGAATGAAATTGAAATGATTACTTTGTTACTGTGACTCACTTTTGTCGTAGTTTATGAGTGAGTTTGATAGTTTTGAGATAATTGATTGATACAAGCATTTCTGTGCAGAAATTCATATTTAAACAGAAATAATAATATTTTTTTCCATATATCACCAAAAACAGTAGTATAGCGCGAAAAGCAAATAAAATGCAAAAGCATTTAACAATTTCTATAATCTGTTTATCTTATTGCTTATAACCTTCTTCTTCTGTGTAGAATAGACCAACTGCCTTCCTACCAAGCAGCTCGTAAGAGGCGAGCACAGGTTAACTGGGTTACTACCAACATGACCACTGGTGGTAGAGTGCTGTGCAGCAA
>DVZL01005499.1:0-12016 GCA_018236625.1 Lasaia peninsularis
ATACTAATCGCGTAAAAACATACCCTCTTTTTAATGTAGTCGGTTAAAAAGTAGCCTATGTCCTTCCTCAAGGTCTAGAGTAGACCTGTACAAAATTTCATCAAAATCGGTTCAGTGGTTAGGCGTGAAAGCGTAACATACAGATAGACAGACAGAGTTACTTTCGCATTTATAATATTAGTAGGATATCAGCGATTTCGACAACGGCTCGAACGATTTTCTTGAAATTTTGTATGTAGATGGTTTCGGGGGGGCGATAAATCGATCTAGCTAGGTTTTATTTTCAGGTTTCTTTTATTAATTGTGTGTTCATGGAATAAAAATCTTTATAAAATTAATTGTCAATGCAATACAAAACTAAATTTCGCTGCATTTTGTTATGTTAGTATAGCGCGGTTGGGAAATGGGGCGCCTTAATACGCAGAATCTCAGGTTCAAAACTCGCTGTTCGATACTTTTTTTTCTTTTTTTTTTGAGTTCCTTCTTTTTGTCTTTTTGTGAGGAAACTGTTCCTGGAAGCCCTACAAAAACAAGAAAAACATTTTAAATTATGTCAAATACAATTTTTAAAAAATGTGTATTACTAACCAAACACCTAGCAAAGCTCGGTCGTCCAGGGACTATTCTATAATTTACCACAGTATCGGAACGCGACCACTCACTGATAAGAAAAAATACATAAAAAAAATTTAAAAAAAGGAATTATCAGTCCCAAGCATTTTTATCATTTTTTATTCTGCATTATTATAGTAACCTTTTTTTTATATAATTTAGATTTGATATCATAGGACCTAATATACTCGGTTAATCGTGGTTACAATTATGTAACTTCTGACTACCCTTTCGGATATTTATTGGGTTTTAATTTAACAAAATTTGCAGCATATACCCTTCAAGTCCGTCGCCATAACGGGCGCAAATCATTTCTCAGATAACGTTATGTTTTACCTTATAAGAACAAGTTGCTTTACCCGGGAATCGAACGCGAGACGACGTGACTCAAGGTTGGACACCTATTAGGCTGAGGTGAATTATAATCCGTACTAATACTATAAATGCGAAAGTAACTCTGTCTGTTGCGCTTTCATAAACTACTGATCAGATTTTAATGAAATTTGGTACAAAGAGAGAGTTGACCCTGAGGAAGGACATAGGCCACTTTTTAAACAGAGCGACTGACATCTGACCTTGGTAACTTAGAAGGTAAACTAGGCTCAATCCTAGATTAGGTCGAATTCCGGGTTTCCACACGTTGTTTTCCTTCAACGTTAGAGCACTTAGAAAATGTAGTTAAGTTGAAGACTCACTGGAACGTAGCGGACGTATAATTCACATTTAAACTCTGTATAAATATCAATAACAAACAACAAAAGTACCTACACACCTATTATCCCCGAAGGGTGAGGCAGAGGTGTGCTAGTATATCTACGACTCGTAAGTCCAGCAGATATATCTAGGTACTAGAACACCCACGATTAGCCAAGGTTCTAGGGCCCTGATGTGATATCGCCACTTCGGGCACATTCCAATCCCGGGCAATGTAATGCTTACTCAGAAAAATATTAAAAACATTAAAGAAAAGTTGCCTGACCTAGGAATTGAACCCGGGATCCTACGCGGCTAACGGTCTTAACAGGCGACAGCCGTACCGTTACACCACAGAGGCGATCAATAACAAAAACTTGAAAAAGTTAAAGTCATCGCAAAAAGGTTTTGTAAAAGTATTTTGCAAAATAAACTTATCAGGTACACGTTGATATCTTACTTTCGTCCACTCTACAGATAGGCTTTGGTATAAACAAGTCATTTTGAAGTATTAACGATACAATATAAACTTCGACAATACTATTAGCGCGATAACCATTCTACATTATTATCCGGTTTGAGTGTATTTTTCTTGGAAAGTTAACACAGTATAGAGTATGTTTAATAGACATGTCTATTACGATAAACGAGTTATGAACCCTGAGTCGCCAATGTTATAATATGCATTTATAAAGGGTAGTAAAACTACGATCTTCATTATAAGATCGTGATTCAACAGGGGTTCCCAAACTTATATAACAAACACACATGCCTTTATTTTTTTATTGCATATATTAATATTACTAAACAAATTACACAAATTGATCTAACTGCAAAGTAAGCAAATTAAATGCTTGTGTTATGGGTGTTAGACAACGATACTAATACATAGGAATACTTGAATAGATACAATAATACATTTAATAAACACCCAGACCCGGAAATACAATCCTCTATGTTCATCACACAAAGTCTGTCCCAGTCGGGAATCGAACTCGAGCCTCGCGATTAGTCGATGTGGCTAGGCGTATACGCTAGCCACTCGGCCAACGAGGCGGATATGAAAACGTAGGTACAAACTTTTTCAAACTAGCTGCGCCCGCGACTTCCAGCGTCCAGCCGTTCCAGAGATTAGAGAGTATAAACAGACAGAAGGATCTGTCCTTTCTGTCAGGCAGATAAAAATTCTAAAAATTCCGCAGTAGTCGGAAAAAGTTCTGCTCTTTGATAATTAACGCGGGCGGAGTTGCGGGCCGAAAGCTAGTTATTAAATGATACTATGAAGAATCATAGAAATGTACTCATAGCTCTCTTGATAGTAAGAGTAAATAAGTCCTTAAACATTGTGATGTTTTGCGCTTTTTAATTCGAATTTTTCGAATTCGCACAGTTCGAATTGAACTCATAATCCTTTTTCATAGGTTAGTTGAAAATAAACCAAATAGATCTTTTTATACAAGATCGTAATAATGCAAAAGTTTAGTCTTCGAACGCGAATTTTTTCACGCACTTCGATCGAGTAATCCGCTTAATATAATTATTTTAGTAATTGTTGGTTTACAAAGGTTATCTTAATAAATAAAGTATCAAGCAATAAGCATTATTCTTTTCGTATTTTCTTTGTAACGAGATGAGACCACGTCACCAAACTGACTGACTTTCAGTTTTTATAAAATGACTAACAGTTGACTTTGGGACTAAATCATTTTATCTGTCTTTTAAAAAACATAAGTTTTGTTTTATCAAAATCAGTTTATCATGACTTGAAGTTACATGTGGTTTCGTAAACGAAACTGAAGTTTATATTGCTAGTATATTATAATATGAAGAGTAAGAAGTTTTTAACCATAACATCTTAATACGTGGATGAAGACGTGACAAATTTGCAAACAATATTGTAATTACTAATTATGCGTAAAAACGTACGATTTCTACGTAAAGTGAATCTATGGTAGTGTGAATTCAATTTTTCTTTATAACTGTAAAGAATTTTCAAAGCGCCATCTATTGATTTTTTGAAACAAATCGTTAAGAAACAGTTTAAGACATAAATAAGTAGTCTTATTTTTAACCGCTACGAGCGCTAATAGAAAATGGGACATATTAAAATTTATTACCTATTTATTAATTATCGTAAGTTTGGTAGACACAGATTGTACCCTAATATAATATCATTTTAATTTCTCACTATCATCCTTGTACTAAAATTTTAAATATAAATTTTATATATATAAATACCAGACTCATTATTTTGCATGTGGTTTCTTTTATCGTCTCGGTAATGATTTTATAACCAAGCCATAAGGGATAGTGTTCAGCGTTATATATTTTTTTAATTTAAAACAATATCTTACAATATCATATTCATAAAACCCTACTTTGAACACGATGTTAAAGGCCATTGTCTATGACATAAAAACTCTTCAGTCTACGGCCACTGTAACATGGCTGTCATATTGGCTTGTCATTTGTCAGCTGTGTTTTGCACCTACTTTTGTCAAATTTCAGACGTCAGTGTCAATTGGTACTGAGTGTGGGTGATTGTGTTTTGTTGAATAAAATAATTTGAATTCGTTTGTTTTTATTCGCGATGTTTGTGAACAATTAATTAATTGAAAATTAAATAATATAGAAGTTAAGACAGATTTATCTTTATATTGTCATGCAACCACTGTCTTCGTTTTTATTATAATCAATTTTAATTTAGGAAAATTGTGAGAGATGATTGTAAATCTCGGATGGTGTTAATTATGCGTGTCTTTTTAATTAAATGTGAAAGAAATGTGATCTAGCTCGACAAAAAGTGAAGATATAAACTATTTTAAGTAAGTTAATTTGACAATATTACTTTCTAACTGTACATACGCTAACTTCGTGATTGCAGTGATCGCACCGGCAAAAACTATCGTGATATTTACGTGTTATATCTAAATTAATTTGCTTTGTCGTAGTGACGTTTGTCACTATTGTAAATTATTTTTCTCTGTAAGTAATAAAAGAATAATCAGATAAAGAATATTAACAAAATTGTCAACTACACAATATAATATTGATTATAATAATACTCGGTCTACTGTTTAGTTCTATTGGTCAATTAATTACCAATTATTATTACCTACCTACCGCATTGCATATTATATATACATATATAAACAGTAAACTTTGTCCACTTCCATTCTACATGCATATCTTCACACCAAATTCCTTGCTTGGTAGGCAGACAGTATCAAGTGCCAATTGTCACCAATTCTACATTCTTGCCTTGCTTCCTTCACATTCATGTCTCCCATAGTATCTATTTGAGTTTTAGAGCTTGGGAAGGGTTAATAAACTTATGCTAATATAGGTAACTCATTCCTTTATTCCATTGTTGTATGTAGTGGTTAAAGTAAATATTGTTACTGTAACCATATTGTTGCTGAGGTGTATGTATATTACAATTAAGAGATTGGCCAAGTTTCTTAGTTATAAAAAAAAGTAATTGCTAATTTAACTACCCTATATTCTCTTGTAGATATGTTTAGCTATGATTGTAGATGATTTTGATTAGGTGTGTGTGCAGTGATTGATAATGTAACACTTATTTACATATATATAAGTATTAGCTATTTTCGGAGGATTTGACTATGTGACATTGATATATTATAAAATTCTTTAGTTAAATTTTACATTTTAATTAAATTAAAGTGATCCTATTTTACAAAATATTATAGTCAACATTTTAAGTATTATAAGTAAAAAAGAATCATATAAAGCTTTTTTCAATAAATATTGTATTTAAAAGTCCAGGCAGTATCCTAGTTTATTGCACTACGTTTTCATCTTAGACTCAGATTTGCAGTACTTCATCTTGGTTTTCTACAAGCAATATGTAATTCTGATTAAGTGAATGAGAACCATATTCTTAACCTCTTTCTTTCTTTTTGTATTTTATTTCTAATAATACGAATATGTTTCAGGTCATCAAATGCAGTCATGGCTAACGATGAGTCCAGTGTGCGGGTTGCAGTCAGGTGTGTTCTATTTAAGTTAAAAATTTATAAAATAATTAGTAGGTTTGGCTAAGTTATTGTGGTAGGTATTTAAGATTGTAGTAGGGTGTGACTAGAGCAAACTGAAATCATTCAATCAATAAAGACTTATTGCAAATGAACGTATAAACATCACTTGGGAATATCTTAAGCAATGTTACTGATCTTATAACTAGTGTGTTTATTACTCATACCACATTTATCAATGTCAAAAAAATAAAAAACAAAATTCGTATTTTTTTAAACTCAAAAAAATCAACTCATTTGTTTGATTTCTCAATCATAGCCACCAACTGCAAAAATATATTATAGTTAGGTCCTTTTTTAAGTCATAGTTAGTTTAAAGGAAAATTTCTTATCCTGTATCCTACAAATGTTTGTAAATAACAGTCATAAAGCTAAAGTACTATCAGTAAATTACACTCTTAGCAAAGACCTGTCAAAAATGCTAAACATCTATCTCACTCTCATAAAACTGGCTTATTTTGACTTTGTCAACTCCACAAAACTCACAAAAAAAGAGAGGCCAGTCTAAACTGAGGTGGCAAATACATTTTAGGGACAGGTCAGACTTTGTGATACTCGTAACAATATAACATGTCAATGACAATGCGAGTTTTACAAATTGACAATCTTTTATTGTGAAAAGTGAAATTGAATACTCATTGGCTATGAAAGTTATATAATAACTCAGCTAAGTGAATTCATTAGTAAGAACAATTATTAGACAGTAAAAGTTGTTTAAATTGTTTAATTAATGATTTGCCTAATCTGTTCATATATTCAACTGAGTGGATAATTATACTGCTTAATTGCTTTGTTTTTATTATGGAAGTTGTTGCCCTCGACTTCACTACATTTTAAAATTTCTGTGCAACTACAGGGATAGAAAGTGGTGTACATCCTTCACAGTTTTAAGAACCTTGTTAGGAAGTTCGCCGGTTATCCTACTTTCCAATTGGGACATGAGAAAATATTATACATAACAATGGATAAACACTAAAATTATGATGGTAGTAATAGATAAGACGATGGTATAAATGTAGATTTAGGATTTTATAGTGTAAAAAAATATTTTACAAATGAATATCTTCAACTCAATATAATCTTTGCCATATACTATACTTATGATTATTGTTTACATTGTAATGTCAATAGGTAATCAGTCAGATTTTGTGCTGGTAAAAAACATATGGTTACAAAAATATTGATAAGGAACTTTTTTGTGCACAAATTTGTACACAAAAATTTAATAAGTAAATAAAAAATATTGAGACAGACCTTGTGTTTTTCCCCCTGTGTAGAATAAACCGTCTGCTTCCCTACCAAGCAGCCTGTAAGAGGTGAGCATATGTCAACTGGATCTCTTCCAACTTGACATTTGTGGTAAGTGTCTGGCCTGGAGGGTAGAGTAGCCGGTAGACTTGCAATTACAGTCTAACAGCCTGATCACAGACAGACATATCTACAATATCTATGGTTTCTGTAGGCCATTGTTATATCTTACCATCAGAAGACTTGATCTCTGTTTTAAGAACCGAATTTATTTCTCTATACTTAGATTTATTCTACCCACCCTAAAATAACATGATGCTGTGAGTTGAAAATGAATGGCATTGTGTATGACAAAATAAATATACGTAAAAATAAGTTTCATAACATTGTTCACAAGACAAAAATATCTAGTTACTGGCCATTTAACATGACACACCATAACATGATTATACTGAGTATTATGTTAAAGAAGTAATAAAGAGCTATTAAACCAAACAAACTATATACTTCAAAGGAATTGTTTCTTTAAAAGAGTGCATAGAATTTTAGTTCATTAATAATTTGTATTTACTCAAGGCTATCTATTAAATATATACAAAAGGGCTGCTAATCATAATATATATGTGCTAACTATGTGACGGTTGAGTTAAATTGGTATTTCGTATGAAACAATCTGTTCTTGCTTAACAACCAAAATATTGCAGTAAACTTTACACAGTTGCTTATGATATTGCCACATAGTACCATTAGAGATACAAAAGGTATTGAAATACACAGTACTTATATTGGTAATATTGACATAAAACTTAACACTTATTCGCAAATATAAGTGTCAAACATTCGTAATATTGCAGTGATCTAATGTATGTTGCGTTTGTAGAAAGAAAGCCCAATGTGTTATTTAGACTTGAATTATTTATGATAGCAATAAACAATAGGCTAAATTCTTAACATCATATTTTTTTTGTAAAACACGATTACTGCAGAAATGCCTTTTTAGGGTTGCATACCCAATGGGTAAAAATGGAAACCTAGTACTTAGACTCTGCTGTCCATTAGTTTGTCTGTCTGTTGCAAGGTTGTATCTCGTGAACTGTCTTAGCTAGACATGTGAAATTTATAATAAGCTAGGCAGGTGTGTAGGGATCGTGACGTTTGGCACTCGATACTCTCTGCCTACCCCGCAGGTGACCTGGCGTGAAGCTATAATATGACGTATTTCTATTACCACTATAACAAACAATAGTTACTAAAAACATAGAAAAATAGATATATGAAGGGTGCTCCAATACAACAAACGTGAGTCTTTTGCCATTTTTTATCGATACTAGTACGCAACCGAATGGTTTTTATATTAATAGTGAATATGTGCTGGTTAGAAATATACGCAACAAATATGCCCAGTTCCTTTAATTAATTCGCACGTGTGCTCGAACGTCGTCGGTGTCTGATTTTGACGCACGAGATCCCGTTCTATTCCCGGGAAGGGTAACTTGTTCTATGAGGTTTTAGTTTATCTAAAAACATAACCTTGCCTGCGACGGACTAGTAGCCTGGGAACTAATATCGTTGGCTAATCGTAGTTTCATAAGTATGACTCTTCCTACCTCTATATCGACGGGACAATATTTATTTTTAACTGTAATCCGAAAATATGTTCATTCGTAATTTTCCTACTAGCAACGAGACGTTACTGATTCCTTTTATTGATTAGTATGCTAGCCTTTTTATAGGAATAATTATAAACTCGGATTGGTACAAAAATAACGTTCGTAAATTTTACATATTTTTTCTTTATCGTAAACGATACGTTCCGATTACCTATAGAATGTAATTTTGAGTTGAAGAAATCTCAGTATGTAGAGATAAGCTCGCCTTTTTTTGTATAAAACAACCCGATTCTTGCATATACATATATACCAGACATATAGTCGTTCTTGCGTAAATAAGTTTATCAACTAACTTAATCTTAGCTATAACACTGCAATGGCAAGCACTACCGTTATTGCGGCGAATATAGATTTAGTGATAGTATCAATCAAGGCCAATCATCGTGGGCAAAACTCGACCACAGTTTTCGGTACAGTAAGTAGGGTAAGTTTCGAAACTTCAAAATAAGAATTTGAATACCATTTAAATGCCAGATAGAACAAGGGTGGCGCTGTTATCAAATGTTATCGTAATTCCTTAGATTTTTTTCGTTTCAACGCAAAAATTTCTACTCGGAAGATTATTACCACTTTTTTTGGGTTTCTAAATTTCTAATTATATCACAGAGCTTAGGTTTAAGGGGAAATCTTTCCTTTTGCTTCTATTCTCGTATTCTTAATCGTCTTAGCCATATCCCGCCTAATATCAGATGATATTGGGCTCGGGATCTAATTTAGGAGATTTTACCAGGGCACTAAATTTTACCATCTGACCTCTGCAACCCAAAGCGAAACTAGCGACCAAATCCTAGATTAGTTCGAATTCGCATACGCGGAACTCGAGTTTCCTCGAGAGAAAAATGTTCTTAATTTAGAAAAAACTCATTGGTACCTGACGGGGTTCAAATCTGGACTAACGGGATGGAAGTCTGAAACGCGATCCACTGGGCCACTCTTTAAATTCACCTTGCTTAGAGCTTTCTAAATATTCTTGTGTATTTTGGTATGAAGTATATTATCATGAATATGAGAAGCTTGAATTGCTTATTCCCTAATGATGGCTATATGCACACACAAACCCTACGGAAGTGTGCTTAACAAGCGGCCTGGCGTTGCATAGGGGACTGATAGAATAATATATTGCATAACAATCTATAGTTATATTAATATAAATGTGAAAGTGTTTATGTTTGTATCGTTTTGGACTACATCGCTACGTAATAAACTAAGATTTGAGAAACCTTTGCTATTAAGATTAAAAAAAAAAAAATTAAGATTTTGATAATATAATTAAGACTCTGTCTGATTTCTGGGTCAGAGAATTTTGAATTTTATCCTGGTGTCTATATATTTCTATGTATTGGTATCTTTGTCTATATAGCACCCATAGTAAAAGTATATAATATGCTTACTTGAAGGTTATATCAATTTGTCCAGAGATATTGACTTATTAAAAGCTGAAGTGTAATAACCCCGTCAGGGACTTCTGAAGGCAAATCGCATGTGATGTCTTTTACTCGTAGTTACATGTGTTTAGAAAACATAAAAATAAAAAAATAAATATCGTCACGCCTATTCCCTGGAAGTATAGGCAGTAAATATGTCGGTAAATCGAGCACAAACCCAATCCCAGGCTACGTTATGTTTTTCAGAAAAACTGAAAAAACTTAAAAAAACATGTTTCCCTACACGGTCAAAGTCGGACACCGATTTCACTCGACCAAAGGGGCAAATTAGAAAACATTTCGTATAAAATATGGAAATGTAGAATTTTGATAGAGGAAACATATTCTATTTATCTTTTAAATGACGGGAAGTGTGCAACTTGCATGTAAACTGAATGTATTTTTATCCGCTATTAATGTAAAACATTACATTTTGTGAGAACTTTCTATTTTTGGATAAGTACCTATTTGCACACTTTCAAATACTTGACAAAATGTGAATGGCGTGCCGTCGTACAGTCGCCCACACATTTCGTCTGGCAGTTTCATAAAAGTAATAAAATTAACATAACTGCATTAGTGTTAAATAGTTAAAGTAACCGTCGCACCCGACTCCACCCTCGCTTGCATCGCTTTTATGGCCTATAGGAGTATGGCCTTCTTTAAACTCGTGCACGAGTCCGACTCGCACTTGGCCGGTTTTGTACTTTGTGTCGTCACAACAACAATGCTTTTACAATTAATGATATGACGAGTTAAAATCAATAATAAATCTAGTTTCTATTTAAATATTTATTAGATAATTTAATTTTCGGAATAATATTATTGACGTAATTTTAGTATTTCCAGTTAATAGGTAAGAAACTGTAGCGTTGACAATCCAGTGTTAGGTTATTTACCAATTTTAAAAATAAATAAATAAATATCGTTATGCCTATATCTCTGAAATGGCAGGCATATGCACCCACGATAAGCCGACGATATTAGGTCTCATGATGTGACTGGTAGCAAATCATCATGTTTTCCTTCACCGTAAGAGCACTCAGAAAATGTACTTAAGTCAAAAAAACTTATTAGTACATGACGGAGTTTGAACCTGAACCACTAGACTAACAAAATTGCGGAAAAGTACAATTGTTGAATATAAATTACGATAGAATAGGTAATGCGATCAAACATACAAACTCATTCAGCTTTATTATATTAGGATATTTGTTCATTATATCAATTCATTACAAAACGTAAATTATATAGTCATTTTCATATCCTAATTTTGAATGCAGGAGACGTCAACTCCGCATGTGAAGGAATAATATTACAACTATTTTAATAACGCATGTCATAAATAAAAATTCCACTCTAATATCTAGATATCTATATATATAAAAGAAAGTCGGGCTTGTTACACTTATAACTCGAGATCAGCTGAACCAATTTTCATTGTTTTTGATTCGTTGGATTTTTCTCCGCCCCAAATAGCAGAATAGATCTTAAAAACAATGAAAACTTGGTGAATACATGAGTAAGAAAGATGAACAATTTTTTACAAATGTTTAATATATTTGCCAAACATTTCTTATTCTTCTTTTAACTGCTGTTTTTTTGCAATTGGTTGCGCAGTATGATTTTCCCAACAATCGTTGTCCATCCTTTTAAATATCTACTGTAAACAATGATTGACATTAGGCATGTTAATATTTTTTTTAATCCACATTCCATTCCATCGTGGCTCACTCTTTCTTAGATATTTAGCAAAAGCATTGGTCGTAGACTTTTCGTCTATCATTATATAAGTAAATTAAATTGATACATAAATGATACGATAAACCACGGAAAACTTGGATTTGATTTACTTAGAAGAAAATATAGTGACAATATATTTTGACTTGATAGAGGAAGGAGATTATATATCAGGCATGCGTTCAGAAATGTAGTTTGTGTAATCTATTTAAAAAGAGTGCATAAACTACATATTGTCTGTATTTTCAATTAAAAAGGTTGAAAAGTGCATTAAACAAAAGTTAATTAACGTGACAAATAATTAACATTTATAATTATTTGTAAGATTTATTCTATAGGCTAACGAAAGCGTAAATGTATTCCTAAGTTGTCTATGATTTTTCTAAAATAAATAATTACAAAGGTTAATAACTGCTGTATCCAAAGTAGTAGTCTATAATCTTAACTATTGTTTATGTCTCGAAAGGTCTTGTTTTTTTTTCTATTCTCTTTCTGTATATATTATTAATTATAATAAAATACTTTCATATATCTTTATGTTCATATTTATGTCTACCCGCGACGGTACGGA
>DVZL01005500.1:0-12011 GCA_018236625.1 Lasaia peninsularis
GTTTTTAGTTAGCAGAAGTCTGACATAACCCACCGCTTCCCCCGAAAGTGGTGGGTATCCTAGGTGGATTTTCCACACGATAAAAAAAAAAAGATACAGTAATAATTATGAATGGAGGAAAATTTTATTTGTAATCGCCCAACAGTCAACCTTTAGACCAATTTTAAAAAGATTCTAGTAATTAGAAATGATCGGCCAATTAACTAATCTATGTATATTTATCTGGTGATAACCGGTACTGCTAAATGTCTACTTCAAACAGCAACTTTATGGTCATTGCAATAAGGTTGTCTTTTGGAGGTTTTTATTATATTATTGAGATAATATGGCTTTATGTGGTCACGTTAGCACGTCCGCTACTCGCGCCACTCGTGCACATGTCCGGGCGATTAGAACTAGTTCTTGTTGCGTGTACATAGGGGAGGTAGGCACGTGTATAGCGATCAGCTGTTGGCAAGGTCAACGTACGCCAGGAGTTCGCGAGTCACTGCACTTTCATAGATAACTTGACGTTTTAATTTGAAGAATCGTCCGTGGTGTGGACAATCAAACTGCGGCTGGTGACTCATGCTTTGGGAAATTATTAAATGTCTAGGCACTCTGATATCTCATGTATTATCTAGACCTTGTTATTTAACTTTTTGATTTTCAAATTATAAATAAAAAAACCTTCCAATTCCATATGCATATAAAAAAACGCCAAATGAAATTCGGACTTGCGCATGAATAGTCCTGTACCATTACCCGTGTTGGTCCGAGCTCTGTTGTAGAATAGGCCAACTGCCAGCACAGGGTCTATTGTCACCAACACCGTGACATCGACTAGGTGGTAGAGTTTTGCAACGACTCGCCCGGATTGGTGGTCCGCCTAACCTATTCCTGCCACAATAGCTGCAGTGCTCGCCATTGTCGTGTTCTGTTTGAAGGGTAGGGTAGCCGGTAAGCTTACTCACGCAAGAGGCTTACCATCCCAGCCTCAGGATGGCAACGCACCATTTCCACCTTTGATGTCTATAGGCGACGTGTATTTCTTACCATCAAGAAATCCGTCTGCCTGTTTGCCTTCCAATATCATAAAAAAAATAAAAAAAAGTCCGTCGCCATACCGGGCACAAATCTAATCCCATGCAACGTTATGTTAAGTATTATCTTAATATTGATATCTTATTATCTTATATATACATATATAAAAGAAAGACGGCTTTGTTAGAACACTTATAACTTGAGATCTGCTGGACCAATTTTCATGGTTTTTGATTCGTTGGATTTGTCTCCGCGCCGAATAGCTCCTCAAATATTAATGCGTCCGTATACAAAAAATGACAAATGTTTAACATTTAAGCGTGCGTTCAGAAATTTATTTTGTGTAAATTAAAGTTTCTATTTCCGAAAACTGTTTGTAAGATTTATTGTATAGGGTAAAGAAAAAATATTTTTGTTTTATTTTATTTTTATTCTCTTTCTGTATATATATTATTCATTAACTCATCATAATATGGTTGCCGGGGAATTTGCTTCGCTATTTCTTCTCCTGACTGGTTAACTTTGGAAACGGTGGTAGTTTATGGTAGCCATGGTAAAAATAAGTCGGGTAAAAATTAATGTTTATAAATAACAAGGTGATTAGAATATAATATAATATAGTTAATAAATAAATATAAATTATGTGTTAAATCTTTACACACCACATTATGGTAGAATATGTTGGTATAAACAAAAAAATCTTGTTTTTGTAACAACTTTTAAACATACATATTCGACAAATAAATAAATTTCATTTCATTTCATACATTGGTCTTGTTTTGCCCATCACTACTTGTGCAGGTGCGCATTTTTAGATAACTATAGAAAAACAAAGTTCGTCCTCTCGTCGAACGCGGACACGGCCAATAAACGCTAGATAATGTTCCGATAAACGCACTTGTCGAGTTTCCAGCCGTAAAGTCATATGCAAATTACGTATTTTTTCTTTTTTTATTGGATTAAATCTGTCGAGATATAAGTATATGCTTATATCGAGATGTAAGTTCAATAGTTAGCGATTACGGGCGTTTTTGCGGCGTAAACATTTGACGATCCTTCCGTCCGTTAGCGGAAGAAACCTAACTTAGTATTTATGCTTGTCATTTTTAGGGTTTTGTACCCAAAGAGTAAAAACTAGTTTTCAAAAAAATCATAGCCTACATTATTTTGGCTACTCCTAAAAGTAGTGGATACTATAGAAAGAATAATTTAAAATCTTTAAAGTCGACGATTTAATTGTAAGTGAAATATGGTTATGTCAATAAGACGCGAGTGTCGTGACAGGGGGGCAATAACCACCCGGTGTGCACAACGAACGCTAATAACACCGAACCAATGTTGCCAGATGAACGAGATATCTCGTACATGTACGAGATTTACTCTTTATTAAACTACAAATAAAATATTCAGTTCAAATCACTGACGTAAAACGCTTTTGTACTTGCGCTATCAGACACTGCTCATTGTTTGATTCGTCTTACTGATTACACATTAATATAAAATATAATAATCCATTAATGAAAATTGACAGATTGATTCAGCTTGCGAGTTATGTGGTTGTTTCATCCCTACGCCAATTGTTTGTATATCTAGTCTGCTAGGTCTAGGAAAGGAGAAAAAATGATTAGGGTCAGGTGGGGTAAGAGAAACATAGTTTACTGGGAGTTGAGTAGTAATACTATTGACAGGTTCTATAATCATTTGTTGCCATTGAACATAAATTCAATATACTACTTACATATTATTTTACACCCGAATTTAATTACAACCTTGTAGATAGCACAAATATGTAAAGATGAGCATTTTCCGAAGAAGCGGCATCCGTTGCCGGCATCGTTTTTTTCGGGATCGATACCAGTCATCAGTAGGTACATACGTAGGTACACAGCATTCGCTGATATAGCTGATTATTACAAAATGAAGGAAAATTTCCAAAGTACAGTTAAGGTCTCGATAGCATAGTTGGATATAAGCCGTAAATAAAGCACTGTTAGATATTTTAGCCCTAGGTTCGAATCCAAAAGTGATATTCACTTTTTTGTTTTTCCAAATTCCCACTTTTTCGTTTTTTTGTGTTTTAAAACAGCGACATCTAATGTATACTTGTATTAATATTATTATTGATACTTAAGTTGTTGTCAACAATCATTAAATCTATCGGGCCGCTGTTTATCGTAGTTTCCCAGAAAACCAATAGATGTCGCTATGAACTGAACAGGAATATCATTGGTTGTAAATTTCCTCCATAAATGTTTGTAATATTCTGTGTCTAGTATTTGTTGTTATAGCGGCAACAAAAATACATAATATGGGAAAATTTCAACTGTGATCATGTTTCTTGTAGAATATAAGTATTTAGGTAGGTAAATACAAAAGAAGGCACTTGTAAAAAAGAAAAAAAAACGAAAAAATTGGAATTTGGAATAAAGAAAATGTGGACGTCACATTTGGATTCGAACCAATGGCTAAAATATCTGAGAGTGCTTTATTTCCGTCTATATCCCAACTATGGCATAATATGCTAAATATAAAATTTTTCTTCATTACGTAATAATATTGTATTACTTTTTAATTGCCTTAAAACATAAACAAAATAATATTTACCAGTGTCCATATGTGTTAAATTCGTTACTTTAAACGTTTACCTTTGAAATTCACCTTTTTATTGTAACAATATTGTAGCATTTTAATTTGTTTCAGAGCATAGTTAAACAACGTTTTCTAAAAACGAAAGCTAGCTAGATAGCATCATTCAAGTTAATTAATATACTAAGTTAAAAAAATAAAAAACTTTTTTTTACTGAGTGATGAGACGAGTGATGACTGATGAATTAAAAACAACTGTGCTATTTTAGTTGATTTATTATTATTTGTTCGCTACTTGATTTAAAAGAAAATCTAGTAGCGATAAATTACCTTTAAATGTTACCTTTAGAGCCATCTATTACAATTTTTTAATATTATTTTTCTATTATACTCGTTGTCTCCGTTATACAATCACCTAACATACCGAGAGTGAGCGAGCAAGCTATATTACGTACATTAGCTCATTTTCGCCGTCATGCGGTGTGGCGCCGCCAAGTAGGTTACTCATGACTGGTGCCCCTCGCTCGTATGTCTGCATCGCATGTTGTTGCCCACATTGGATGCCGTATTTCAATACATAATATAGGGATCGGATGCCGGTTTGGCAACGCTACCGAATAGTTGACTCGCCACGGGTGCCTCTAGCTCGTTTTTTCGCACCGTACGGCCCACATTGGATGCCGCGGCATCCATTTTTCAATATGTAGGGATCGGATGCCGGTTTCGTATACTGGGATCGATGCCTAAAATCGTTTTTACAATAACGAACATCGCTACTAAAAATTCAAAAATAAATAATAGTTTAAAAAACTATAAAACACGCTTTTATTTCTTGTACAACTAAAAACTAGACAATAATTCTAAGTTATGAATAGTTCATGTTAAGGGGGAAAAACCCAAACTTAAGTTTTTAACAAAATAATTATATTCAGAGTAAAAAGCGTGGGGTGCTTGTTATTTAAAATATCATAATCATTTTATATAACTATATATTAGAGGGTAGTTATGAACCACAGTATAATGCACCCTACGCTGTTTACTCTGAATTAAATTATTTTGTTAAAAAATTAAGTTTGGTTTTCTCCCCCTGTAACATGAACTTTTCGTAACTTAGAATTATTTTCTAGTTTTTAGTTGTACAAGAAATAAAAGCGTGCTTTTTAGTTTTTTTAAACTAATATTTTTTTACAATATAGACACTACTTATAAACTAAAAACGACCTGTTCCGAATATGTACTCGTGATCTTGCTAACTCTTTTTAAACTGGCTAAACTATCTTTCTGCCACTTTTGTGGTGTTGACAATATGATAACAAACCCGCCTTATGATAATGAGATAGATGTAGATAAGCGGCAGGTCATTGTTAGGAGTGAAATCTCCAGATAAAACTTCATGCTCTATGTTTTTCTCTGACATCCGCCTGGAGTTGTCATGTATTCTTGCACTATATAAAACGATATTATATTGCATTGGTTTATCTTTGTCGTTATTAAATTTACTAAGAAATTACATTTGTCATTTTATGTCCTCCGCACAAAAGTTACATGCTAATAAAGTAACTCCGAGTCAAATAGTTCATCATCACAAATCAACTTCCGGCCATACCAATTCACAATTCAAGGCTTGGTAATAAGTAAAAGTGACGACAAATATTTTTTTTATGATATTGGAAGGCAACAAGCAGACGGATCTCCTGATGGGAAGAAATACACGTCGCCTATAGACACCAAAAGTGAAAATGGTGCGTTGCCAACCTGAGGCTGGGATGGTAAGCCTCTTGCGGGAGTAAGTTTACCGGCTACCCTATTGTAATTTTCTGATTCAATTTTATCAATCTTTTTTTATATGTATATGTTACGCGATATTTCCAATATGCATGAAAGATTTCACCGGCCCTTTCATCATCGGCAACTGTCGTTTTTAATATTATTCAGTTTTCGGCAATTGTTTTTATCGGTTATATCGGGGCTACATCGGCTTCCGTCGGTTTGTATCGGCATTTGTCGTATTTTGTCGAATTTCTAAGTTTACTCTTCACTTCCATTTTTCATCTTCACTTTTTACTTTCGTTTTGTTATAAATTCATTTCAAATTTTCCTAACATTCAAAAACCACTATTCATAAAAACATAAAAGCCTAGTGGTAATGGAAGGAAGCATCCATTTCGGTAATCCGCGTTCGAATTAATTTTTCTAATTTAAGTACATTTTCTATGGTATGAAGCGGCAAACGAGCACACGAGTCTCCTGATGGTAAGGGGCAACCGTGTAAATGTATCGCTGTATTCTACCGTCTAATAGTTAAGGCGGTGGATCCCTACAAGTTGCTGCTCTCTACCATCAATGGTCATGTTGATAGTGACCGAGTTAACCTATGCTCGCTATTTACGAGCTGGCAGGGAGGGAGACATGTGGTCCATTCTGCACAGAGTACACGAACCACCAAGTTGAAATGCAAATTTGCCTTTAATTATTTCTACTGAAACCGAGTTAGTGCTCGCCATTTGTTGCAATTTCTAAGTAAGTTTGATTACCTTATACAAAAGATAGAAGTTCCCGCTCTCGGATTAGTGACGTTTGCACGATCCGAAGTCTGGATAAGTATATACTTCGTTATACGGATAGGTTAGTATTCGTTCTATTCTAAAACTGGGTCTGATTTCCCTTCTGGATTTGTATAATTATGACAGTCGCTCTGTGTAAAAACTGGCATCTTTGTCAAATGCCCTAGATTAGGTAGCGGACCTCAATACAGTTGGTATAGAAACGAGATAAGGCTGGGAATTGTTTAGCTATTTTGAAATAAGGCTTGACCAAAGGAAAAATAATTTATTTTGATTCTAAGATACTTGCTTAAAGATACTCGTCAAACTCGTAACCTCGCTCGCAGCCGGGTAGAGTTCATCACCTTCTAGAACAACGGTTTACATTTAAGTAGGCTATTAGGTCACACGAACTGCATTTTTGTTTGTTATGCAATTTCAATACCTCGCCTAAAGACCTTCTTCCACATATCTGTAGCTATCTTCTGATAACCTGCTACCTACTTTTTTACATACCTACATATAATCGTATCCCAGTCTAATTCCGTCCTAGCTTATCGCCTACGGCTGTCGCTTATTAAGACGGTTAACCATATAGGGTCCCCGGTTCAATTCCCAGGTCGGGCCACTTTTCTTAAATATTTTTAAGATTATCTGAGTAAGCATTACCCGGGATTGAAATGTGCCCGAAGTGGCGTTAGGCTTGCCATCTATCACATTTTCTAATCGTGGGTGTTCTAGTACATATACTGTACTTACGCGTCGTGGATATACTAGCACACCTCTGCCTACGCTTTTGAGGGTAATAGGCTTGAAGGTACTTTTCTTTTAGTCTTCTCCCGTTTCTATATCAAATAATATCAGGGTCGGTCACCTAATCTAAGGGATTTGACAGGAGTGCTAGTTTTTACAAGGAGCGACTTCCATCTGACCTCTGCGACCCAGAAGGAAAACCAGGTCCAATACTAAATTAGGTCGAATTCAAATAAACGAATCAGAGTTTCCTCTTGATGTTTTCCCTCACCATGAGGACACGTATTGTATTTGTGCATGGCGGTGCTCTTCGAACCAGAAATACGGAAATGTAAGTTCGAAGCGCTAACCACTACACTACAACTACCCCACCACTCACAACAAAAACTATGTTGTTAAATATTACATAAATCATAAAATAATCTAACACCTGTTGAAAATATTTGACTTCCAATATTTCAGAAAAAGTATTCGAGTCGTTATTGCGTCATATTCTAAATTCTTAATTTGAGCGAAATAAGGCTAAATGAAAAGATTTTGTGACATCTTTAAATTTAGTATTAGATGTAACCTCATTGTTAACTATTTAGTATTAGATGTAACCTCATTGTTAACTATTTAGTATTAGATGTTACCTCATTGTTAACTATTTAGTATTAGATGTTACCTCATTGTTAACTATTTAGTATTAGATGTAACCTCATTGTTAACTATTTAGAATTAGATGTAACCTCATTGTTAACTACTTTAGCAGAGACGCAACATCTCTTTTAGGTACGATGTTTATTCGTTATGAATAAAAGTCGCTCTAAAAATAAAGATTTAAAAAATGTGTTTGTGTGATTGATACATGATAACTGACTCAAGTCCGGCTATCTGTCTCTGACAATTTATATTCACGTAATATCCGCAAACTAACGAGTGTCTATTACTTATTGCATAATCACAACGATGGTTATGAAACGCAGCGAATAATCAATTTTTAAAAGTATAATTGTCATTAAAATGATAACTGAGTAATGAAAATATGCAACAGTAATGCACATCGGGATGCGACGATCCTATCGCACGTTGGTGGTTAACTATTAATTTAGGTTAATTATTTCAGTAATATAAGTAGCATCATAAATGGATGGTTGTATATTATCACCAAACACATTCTAAAATTAAAAAAATATAATAAAAAAATAGACAGTTAAAATTCCTATACTCCCCAGTTTCCTGAATCATTTTCCTTTCTAATCCTTGTCACTATCGGCAACTTTTGTTTAATGACTTAGCTGTTAGTATACTTATATTTAGTATTGTCTATTAGTTTGTGCTACCATTTTTGTTTTATTTATGTTTT
Organism: Lasaia peninsularis; assembly: GCA_018236625.1. Classification (NCBI taxonomy): domain Eukaryota; kingdom Metazoa; phylum Arthropoda; class Insecta; order Lepidoptera; family Riodinidae; genus Lasaia; species Lasaia peninsularis. Next base: position 8,254 of record DVZL01005500.1, read on the forward strand.
TTTCTCTATCCTAGGTTAGCTGTAAGACATGTCTTGACAGAGATAAGCTCGTCTTTTGTACTCTTTGTTATATTTTATTTTTCTTGTTTGCTGTAATACCTATCTCATGTATACAATAAAGTGTTAAATAGGTAAATAAATAAAATATTTTAACTTCATTATGATATAATCTAGAATAAATTCTTTCTTGTTTTTGTTTGAAGACCTCTAAAGTGTGACCTATCTTACGAGATAAAAATCACTGAAATCCATTGGTAAATAACGATATAATCGCGTAACAAACTCACAAAAACTAATCGACCAATTGAGAACCTCCTGTATGAAATCTTCTAAAAAGACAAGTTATTTGGATTACACAACTATCAAAACGAATATTTGTAAGGGATTGAGATCGGATGGAGATAAGCTGCCACATTTCGTTGTGCCAAGAACAACACACAACTATAAATACCACCAAACGTAGTACCTACCTAAGGATACGTTTAATGCGTAAGTTTCCTGCCTATCCAATACGCCACAACCGCAAGAACTGATATGATGACCAATGAGTCGTCGCAAAACTACCACTCAATTCCAGTCACGGTAGTAGTGACGTTCTCCTTTTACGAGTTAAGGAAATAAGTAGCTAGCTTGTATGAACAAGGGATACGTTCCCGTAGTAAAGATAAAAGTAATTAAATTACACATAAAAACGAATAGCTTGTTGACTCCATTAATACGAGTTGTCGCCATAACCGGATGTATAGTATTTGTTTTTTGTTCGCTAGAAATCATGAAAAGTTAATGAACATTAGTCATGCTTACTCATAGCTCCCAGAGGAGTATTAACACTCTGCGACACATTCTTCCAACTCACAACCTATTTTTAATAGGCTTTCGTACCCAAAAGTATGTGTGTATGTCTGTATGTCTTTCTGTAACCAGGCTGTATCTCATGAACCGTGATAGCTAGACAATTGAAATTTTCAGATGTATTTCTGTCGCCGCTTTAACAACAAATACTAAAAATAGGATAAAATAAATATATATAAAGCGTGCTCTCATACAACAATCTTTTTTGCCGTCTTTTCTAGATATCAGTACAGAACTCTTTGTGCGCGAGTCCGACTCAACTTGACGGATTATTTTAAATATTGTCATCTTGATGATTTCTGTTTTAGGTATAACTTGTTTTGTAAGTATGAACTGTAATATATAAATTTATATAAATTTTATGGCAATAATTGTTTCAGCATCTTATGAAATAAAAATACTTTTATGCAGTCTAACTACATGAACCGACTGAGATTCCAATGGTATGTCTAGATAAAGATTACCTAGAATAATTCTCTGTGGTTCCGTTATGAAAACCTGACTTGGTCGCATTAGAGCCTCTCTTTCTAATATAGAAATGATTTCTCAATTTTGATTTGGATTTTTGAATTTAGGTAAACCGCTGGACATACAAGGGCTTCAAACACAAAACCTCATTTTAGTTTTGGTCAGTTAAAAAGGCAAGCAAACTTTGAGTGGCGTGTATGGCAGAACTATGTTGGCCAGATCAGTTGGTTTACAGAATTTAATATTATACGTAAAGTAGTGAAGAAATACGTCCGCCTGTAAACGGAAACGTCCGATGTTAGAAAGAGAAATAAGATCGCGGTAGTACCTTTAACTTCATAGTGGTACCCTATCTGTTTCTTTCTACTAAGGATTTATTTCTTATTCAACCGAATCATCATGGTTAGGTTGTAATGAGTCCTTATCATGCAGATTAAAAACCTGTCCGTAATATTAAGCATCTCACTTTCCCTTTGCCGGCTTAGAAAGAGTAAGTAATACTATATATCCGGGACAATTTGTTGTTAAGAGTGAAATCTCTGGATATTATTGTAGCTTCATCCTCATCACAGACCCACATATATGTCATCGTGCTTGTTTGCTCATATGCTCGCCTTGACCACCTCGTTGGCCGAGTGGCTAGCGTACACGCCTAACTGCGAGGCTCGGGTTCGATTCCCGACGGGGACAGACATTTGTGTGATGAACATAGATGTCTGTATTTCCGGGTGTTTATTAAATTTATTCTTGTATCTATTTAAGTATTTCTATGTATTAGTATCGTTGTCTAACACCCATAACACAAGCATTAAATTTGTTTACTATGGGGTTAGATCAATTTGTGTAATTTGTCCAGTAATATTATATTTATTATTTATTATTGTCTGATGTTTTATTTAATCGGGTAATTTGGGAGTTAACAGCATTTACCGTTGTTTTATCGAGTACCTAACTATCTTAAAATGGTTCTTTCTATTGATGAGAATTTTTCTTTCAATACTATAATATAAAGCTTAGAAAAAGGTGACATTTACAAATAACAGACGCGAAACTGATGAGTTTTTTCTAGAAGGTTCATTTTTAGAAGATTTAATTAGAAAATCGTTGACCTTTCTTGCCATCGTGGGTAAGGGCAAAGAAGCCAATATTAGATATTGTCCTTGCGTAGGTATATAACAGAGGTCTCGACTTTGCCAATACGGTATCGAACCAATATCTTTTGCATTCGACCAAAGATCTACTTCTACCTAACCTACCAGAAAATAGTTTAAAAACGTTTAGACTTATAAAGGTTATAGAAATCCGTTGAAGTTATTTTATTCAGGAATATCTGTATTCCACAATTTTTTTACAGTTTTTACAATTTTAGGTATTATTAAAGCTAAATCATTCTTTCACAAAAATATATAAATAAATTTCATTAGAAAGATATATAGGTAAGTTCACATTTTACCAATATTCATAAAAAATGGAAAAAAATACCTATTTGTGGAACTAAGTATAAAAAGTGAAACATTTATTTGGCCGTGCATAAAAAATATTGTCGAATTATTTTATGCCGTGTTACGTTAAATTCATGTGATATTAAATACGAGGAATAATATAAATAAAGAATGATAAATATTGAATAAAATACATAAGTATATTATATCTAAATTATTCATTTTTTAGAGTTCCACACCTCGTTCACCCTTTACTAATCCGGTTTTTTGCCTTTTTTTTTACAGAAAATGGTATGGAATTTTTCATCCGAGTGCGACTCGAAACTGGCAGGTTATGGCTTTGCATCCTGCTGCCAGCAACAATTGTAATTATGAGCTAGAACGAACAGATTAAGACCTTAAGCTTTTTTCCGAATTAGGAAAATGATTCTTATCTACTTGTTTATCCATTTTTTGCAAAGATATATTGTAGTACGATATCCTAAAAGTCATAGATCTCCCAAGGAATAACTTAACACTTATTATTAAATTTATAACTTACCTATTTGTAAAAATAGTTTTAAACGTTACTTCGATAAAACTTACCTTATTAAACATGAACTCTCGAGGAAGCGACATAACTGACAGATATCTGGTGGCGCTGGTATACAAATCTGGTCTTCCGATTCCGTAGATTCAAGTCTCAAGACGATATTTCGATCACGAACGGCATCTGCCGCTAAATGCATTGGTTTTGCGTCGAAAATTCCCTTTGGTGAAGCCGTGTGTACAGTTTTAAATTCACTTGACAAAAAAGGAGGTCAGATAGGACTTAATAAAAAATAAAATGATTTTACGGCGAGCAGCACATTTTCAGCCAGCAATAAAAAATATTTTTTTCGCACAAGCACCAGTATTGAGGGCAAATATACGATTGACGGAAGAAGTTTCGCGCATGCGATCTAAGGAAAATCAATAGGTAATACGTTTGGAATCATGCAGAATTTATTTTGCATA
>DVZL01005501.1:0-12011 GCA_018236625.1 Lasaia peninsularis
ATGGCTTTTGAGAAAATTTACTGTTTTTACTGCTCTTTATCAAACAAGAAAATCCATTTCTAATTTACGTATATTTTTGAAACCTGGATATAAAGAAAGCTTGTTTGAAGTACATTCAGAATCAACAATAATAAAAAAACGGCCATCTGTGACTTACTGCCCTCTCGATTACTACGGCAGTGTTGGTAGTGACCTAATCAACCTATACTCGCATCTTACGAGCTGCCTGGTAGAAAGGCAAGGTAGACTTCCACACTGGGGAACCGGACACATGAGGAAAAAATAATATTATTATTGGATTTCATTTAAGGAATTGTATTGTTTTAGTCATTAAGCATTATTGACGAAAAAAGTAAATAAGAAATATCTTCATAATACGCTTTTATTAGCTTGGGTTGTACGTATGTATGTATGTATGTGTGTATGTATGTATGTATGTAACGGAATCTTTAAGCTTGATTTTCACCAAATTCCAGCAGTCGGATTGATTCAAAACTATGCACACCTATCAAGGACCGATGACAATGCAATAATGTGGTAACAGTTCCTCATTATCTTTTTTAGGACCGGCAGGATTAATAAATTCTTCTATAAACCCTTCGTGACAGAGTAAGAGAGACACTCGACCTTATTTCAACAGACAAAAGGTATAAAATCGTATCTACAATGTGACAAGTGTATAATGTAGAGAGTAGTTAAAAAAATTCACTAGATGTCGCTGACCGTTAAAGAATCGCACAAAATTACGAACGACTAAATCGTATATATAAAATGTAAGTCTATTAAATGATTTTGTATCTATTCTCGTTGATTAATGATACGGAGAAAAAATCTTAAAGTTCTTACTTAATTCCCCAATATAAAGATTTTGCGAAGACTAAAAATTCAAAAATAAATAATAGTTTAAAAAAACTTAAAAAACACGCTTTTATTTCTTGTACAACTAAAACTAGAACTACTAGAAACTAGAAAGAGTTCATGTTACAGGGGGAAAATACCAAATTTAAGTTTTCAACAAAATAATTTAATTCAGAGTAAAAAGCTTGGGTTGCTTGTTATTTTAAATACCAGAATCATTCTATATGCAACTATATATCAGAGGTTAGTTATGAAACACAGTATAATGCACCCCACACTGTTTACTCTGAAGTAAATTATTTTGTCAAAAACTTAAGTTTGGTTTTCTCCACCTGTAACATGAACCCTTCATAACTTAGATTTATTTTCTAGTTTTTAGTTGTGCTAGAAATAAAAGCGTGTTTTTTAGTTTTTTTTTATCAAAAAAACTTGATTTAATTACAAAAACAACATAGTGGACATTAAAAATGCAGATTATAATATTTTTCAAAACATGTTTACCAATGTAGCTAAATGCAAGCCACGCCTTTACCTATAAAAAAATTAAATATCGATACGACCCCCATCCCATCAGCATCAATAACACGAACTGTCATAGGGATCAAGGTTCACCGTGCCGAATATAGATGGTAGAATTAACTTTGCCTGTCACCATAAAGTTATTCATTCATTAAACTTCAGCAGTCATTAAACTTGTTTAATAAACCTCTCTAGAGTCATCTCGTTCTCAGATTGGCAACACACCTTTGATAACTTAGGTGTATAAATAATGTGGTTCTCCTATTAGGAGATCAGTTTGCTGTTTTATTTATAATACACTAGCTTCCCATCCAGGCTTTGAACAAAATTCTATTGCCTTTGTTCATCAGGGATAATGTAGGATTATTACACCTACTACAAAAAAAATTCAAATAAATCCAGTCACACCATGGGACTCAATCTTCATCGTCAGTTCAAACCAGGGTCTACCTATCTGGATGTCCGTTGAACAAAGTTTTATTTTCTTATGTTCTAAATTTTCACAGTTTTTCGTTGCATTATATATTCCCTGACAATTGCAAATGCAACAAAAACGCTTTGACTAAATTCTGCAATCCGTTTACGCATGATGCATGCGTACGCATGATGTTGCATCACCAAGGGATATAGAGATATTAGCTTGCCTGAAAAACTTCATACCACCTGATACTGACAGTTAATAAAAAAATAAAGCATTTATTTCCGATGTTCCTAAAAAATCTTGATTTTTTTACGAGAACCTTCAAATCAAATGCAGCAAATAACAACCAAATCGGTTCAGTCATTCTCGAGTTTACTGTTTACACATTAAAGTAACACATTTAGACATTCATTTTTATTTATATAAATAGATGTGTATGGACGGCGCGATATTTATTTAATAAAATAAAACTAAGCCGTACATATTAATGTTTTTTTATAATTTGTAACATAGACACAGATTAGAGGAGGTGGCAAGCTTGAGTCATGGTGCAGCTACAGACGCATGAGCGCGTGCCCGCAGCGCACGTCACCTAGTAGACTGCACCGTCCACCAGCTACCACAACACCAGCTACCACGACACCGCAGCCATGCCGGCTCCTTTCGCCATCTATTTTGCTGTTTGCGCGCTTTACTGGTTATGCGGTAAGTCTAAACAAACTTTTTGATTGGTTAACGAGGTGACTGTGTTAATGACATACTAATGTGATGAACAAAAAATAAAATATTTAATACGGATGTTCATGACCTCGGCGACGCAATAAGTTACCTTGCTAATGAAGCGAAGGGTCAGGTACACTTGGTAACAGTAAGTTCACTAGCCGTGTCATAATCTGCACATCTGACGTCAATACTGGGATCTAAAAATAGATCTAAAAAAAGCTTTGGCTTTAAATATCTTACAAATCTAAAAACAAAAAACCGACCAAGTGCGAGTCGGGCTAGCGCGTGAAGGATTCCGTACACGTACACACGTGTCTTTTTTTCTGTGGGATAAGACAGCGAACAAGCACATGCGTCTCCTGATGGTAAGAGACAATCGCAGCCTATAGATACCGGGATGTTACGCCTGATGTGCAAATTTACCGGCTACCCTACCCTCCAGACCGGAACCAGACAATGTCATTATGACGTCTGGAATAGATAAGGCGGCGGACTACCCGGGTGAGTTGCTGCATAGTACTCTACCACCAGTAGTCATTTGACCCATTTAACATATGCTCGCCTCTCACTGCTCCGTGGTAGGAAGGCAGTTGGTCTATTCTACACAGATGATCTGGGCCAACACAGTACACGTACATTGTATGTTATTTATAATGTATGTAATAATTTTTTACGTTTTGTTTATTTTGTAATTTTTTGGTTGTGTTTGCTTTGGTTTTAAAGAGTTATTCTATTCTAATCCTTGACTTGATTAATAGGTTTTTAACTGAGTATTATTTATTGGATGCAGCAAGCGCTGACGAGCAACTTCCAGTCGCACGTGCTACTAACGCTACAGCAGAACCGCCCGACACGAGGTCAGCTCTGGGCGGGCGGGTGCCGCCCTACCAGCCGCCCGTCGCAGCCGGGGTTCCGCAACTACCCGGCTACCGCCCCCACAGCCCCTACACACGCGTGGATGCCTGGCATCGTGAGTACTGTACATTAATCCACACATCCGCGACCATGAAGATGGAACTGGAAAGACGTCGATCTGTCACGAATATGTAGTAACTAACTAAACTAAACTAACTCTTTCTAAATTAGCCAACCTTTCTTGCTGTCAATTTTGTGTAGTTGACAAAGTCAAAACGTCTTGAGACAGAGAGATGACATACCGTATGACATTAAGATAGAGGTAATATTGCGGACAGGTCTTTGTTAAGAGCGTATTCTCCGTACGCTTTATGCTCCTTACCTTAAAATATAATGACAACCACCTTGATGCGTGGTTCTTCTCTACCCCGAAGATTCCGAAGGCGTTTTTTGCCTCACATAATAATACCTATGTGGTCCGAATTACCACCGGATTTTCAAAGGCTTGGGAACCCTCAAAGAAAAGAGCACTGTCGTCCTAGTCTTATCCCGATTTATATCGTATGATATCAGGATCGATCAACAATTCTAAGGGATTTGACGAGGGCATCAATTTTTAAACCGCGACTGCCATCTGACATTGCAACCTATAAGGGACACTGGGCCTATATATTAGCAAACACACTCCTACAGTATGTATTAGAATACAGTGAGTCTTTAGCCTCTGGCCCATTAGCCAATCATACCTCATAATTAGAAAGTTTAAATTCAAATTTAAAGTGACCAATTTAAATCATTATTTCAAACTTTTGTTTGTGTTTCAGTTGTGTTCTTAAATAATAATCTAAATGATACCCCTATACCTAATGATTCATTGCGTTTTTAATGCGAACGTGGTATACCTATTCTAATTAATTCTGATCCGTCAGCCAATTTTCCGCCCAAAGTTAAAAGTTTGTTACTTTTAATTTTGGTTAATTTTTGCAATGTGTTGCAAATTGCAAAAACTATATTTAGAATAGGAAAAGAAAATTATAATGGTCATATTTTGTCCTCAGCCAATGGTCGCATACACCTAGGACCGAAGGGTTCTCTCGTAGTTGCCGATGATTTGGAAGAAGACAAGGACGATGGCGGGTGCCACTTGCCGTGCACAAAAGAATTTTTTTCTTGCCAGGTATTCATTTGTCCTCTTTTAGAGTACACTTTAGGATTTTTATTTAATTATTTTATACATTTCTAAAACAAGAGTATGCTAAGTTACTCCTTATTATATCAGCTTTCTGCAAACGAAAGTACCATTTAAATCAGTCCAGTCATTTCAAAGATCAGCTGGCAGACAAAGAGACAGATAGTCAAACAAAAATTGTAATAAATTTGTAAAATTGCCTACGTACCAATTTTAGAATACAAAAAGTAGCCTCCATCCTTTCAACTGTCACCACTTTAAAATCACGTCTATTTGTCGTTCTATTTTACCGTGAAAGACGGACAAACACACAGGTACACTCAATTATAATATTAGTATGGATGATATCGGGGTTGGCTACCTAATCTAGGAGATTTGACGATTGAGCGCCAGTTTTAACACAGAGCACCTGCCATCTGAGCCGTGCAGGTCAGAAGGGGAACCGACCAAATTCTAGATTATGACGATCCAGATTACCTTTTTCTTCACCAAACGAGCACTCAGAAAATGTAATACAACTTTATTACTTGAGCCTAGTAATTTTAATTCAGTAAAAATAAAACTCCAGGCTGCCTCTGTGATCGACCGTAGGGGTGTCCAAATCTGACGCACGAGCTCCCGAGTCCGATTCCCGAGTTTTTTTTAGTTTATCCCAAAAAATAGATCTGCGCTTGAAATGGCGACGGACTTGTCACCTGTTACATTATAGGATCTAAAATCCAATCTTGGGTGTATAAGTTTAACCTCTGCCTACCCATTCAGGGTATGGGCGTAGCGATATTTATTTTCCCTGGATGTCACGTCGAGACGTTTTCCTCGTAGATATCATGCAAATGTATCCCGATGGAGAAGCGTTGCGACGGTGTGGTGGACTGCGCGGAGGCGGAGGACGAGGCGGGTTGCGCGCCGTCGTGCGACGAGCACGACAACCGCACCGTCTGCCACGGGACCGGCGTCTGCATCGCGCTCGACTGGATCTGCGACGGAGACAATGACTGCCAGGACTTCTCCGACGAGACTCACTGCGGTTACTTCTTTTTTCTTTTTATTTTAATCTTACACAAGACACCTTCGATTCAATTTAACGCGCTTCTTAGTAATATACTTATTGATTTATTAATATACAATTTAATTCATGATATTTTAAATTGACTTCTATTATTGTTTTATCTAAATCGAATGCCAGTTCGTACTGAGTGACAGTTATGGAGATGCAAAAAATATATTTCCCAATAGATGGCGCTGTGTCGTGCACGCCTGAACAGTTCCAGTGTACCAACGGTCTCTGTATCCACAAAGAGTGGGTGTGCGATGGAGACAACGACTGCCGCGACAGTTCTGATGAAGTTAACTGTCCAAAGGGGAAGTAAGTATTTCCACATACAATCAGCGTAACAGCCGACGGATTCGGCTAAATTTAGGAGTTTTACAAGTGGACGCTTAACGAGCAAGCCCTTTGTACTTGCGCCCTAGGGGGTCGCCCAACCGCGCCCTACCCTAATACAGGTAATGTATATAATTTAATGATTGAAGTAAATATCATATTTTTGACATTCTATTTTTGAATAATCATTACGCTATGAATCTACAAGTTACTTACAAACTCACTCCTCGACAAGTCAAAGTGTCAAGCAATGACACACATTATTGTTAAAAATCTGGCGAAGTGCGAGTCGGACTCGCGTATGAAGGGTTCCGTACCATAACCCGTAAAAACGGTAAAAAATCACATTTTGTGCATGGGAGTCCCATTTAAATATTATATTTGTTCTATGTTTTTATTTATTGTTATACCTTAATAAATAAAATTGGAGTGTCTGTATGTAATATTAAAATAACCGATTTTTACTTAATGCATATTTATTTTTACACGATATATACGGAAATAGTATTTTTATAATTTTTGTCTGTACGTCTGGCTGTCTGTCTGTTAGTCTGTTTTTCTGTCTCTTTGTACCCGCTAATCTCTGAAACGGCTTAGGCTACTTTTATTTTAGAATTTTATTTCAGAAATGTGTAATATAAAAGAATTAAATGAAAATGCGTTCGAAGTCGCAGGCACAGCTTATCGTAGTTATAAAATTTGCACTTTCTAGCTATCACAGTTCACGAGATACGGCTTTGTGACAGACAACAGGGTCCGAATAAACTATCATAAAAATCCATTGATGATAGTTCAAAAATAGTAAAGATGACGTAACTGATATTGTAAATAGATACACCTACGCATACATACATACATGTACAAAATCTATATCTAGACATACCTATAATGAAACTGTAACTGATCGCTGTATGTACATGGATTTAAAAAGAAAACATTATGAATCCAAAAGAATGTTTTTTACTTTGTCTGTTGATCTGTATGTTTGTGCATCCTAATCTCAGACACGAAATAACTGATTTAGATCCAGTTTTCGGAAATATATTGTAATGGCCTTCACTTAATATTTAATGTTTATTTCATTTAAATCGGTTTAGCAAATAAAGAAGTTATTTTAGTTTATGTCAATCACGTAATATCAAATTACCAATTTTAAAAGAGCTCTGGTATCTTATCAAACTGTTATTAAATGGGGTTCCGCTTAAGCTGGAATAACGTCAGTTGAACGCGACGCAATTCCCGTAAAAAATTGCGCCTGGAGTCGTGGACTCCGGCCGCATTTTTACATAATATAAAACAAAGCGGCACAGCTAGTACATAATATAAAACAAAGTCACTTCTTATTCCTGTCTGTCCCTATGTATGATTAGATCTTTAAAACTACCCAACGGATTTTGATGCGATTTTTTAAATAGATAGAGCGATTCAATAAAAAGGTTTGTAAGTCTATGACTTAACAGAAGTGTGTAATTTGATTACTTTGGGGTTGGTCAATTTGTGTAACTTGTCCTGTAATATTTTATTTATTTTTAGCATCAGAAGTTGAATCACTAAAACATTTTTATTATAATCAATTTATTTCTAAAATAACACATTATATGCGAAGGTATTTCAGTAAACATGATATTAATCCTTATCCAAATATATACGTTATTTATTACAGATATTTCGTTTCTGTATATTTATTATGGGATAAGACAGTGAACAAGCACAGTAGTCTGTACGCCACAGTTGTCTTTTACCATCAGGAGAGCCATGTGCTTATTTGCACTCTCATACCAATATCAACTACCACTTAAAATAAGAGAGTTATTAAGTAATACCAATAAAATATACAATTAAATTGAGAACCTCCTGCTTTATCAAGTCGATTCAAAACAAAAGGAACTTTTTCCTCATTTGTTCCGCGTTACCTCGGTGAGTTCATGTGTCTTGTGCGTCAGTCACGTGCGTCTATACATCACGGAACCCTCGACACCGAGGGAGACCTCTATTATATGCAATTTCCAATTACTGATAGTGCCATTCTATTATTTTGTTTGCGAATCCAACTCATGCTTGAACCCGTCATGAGGCATGAGTTGACTCATGATTATTGTAGAAGCACTTAGCCCGATGATGCATTGACACGTTTTGAATTGCAAACAACTATTATAATCTCACTTGAATATTATTATGATGGGAGTTAATATACGCATTTTTTTCTCTCTTGTTGCATACGCGCGTGTAAAATAAAAATTAATATTAGTTTTTGTTCGGCAAATTTTATTTTTAAATACAATTTCTCGCCTTTGTGATTGAGCGTATTCAGCGTCCGACTTTGACGTCAAAGGTCTCGGTTTCAATTCGCGGGTAGGGCAACTTGTTATTTTGAGATTTTTTAGTTTATCCGAATAAGAATAACATTAACTCGAGTTAAGATTTATATCCAATATGGCGACAGAGTTGCCATATTCTGTCACATCATAGCAATTAAGATCGTCGGCTAATCGTGGGTGCATGTGTACCTCTGCCTCCTCCTTCGGTGATATGGGTATCACATTATTATATTTTCTTAACCTAATTACATGATACTTTTTACTTATAAACTTAGTCCCGGGATCTATAATAATATAGTGTTGGTTTGATTGTGTAACACGTCTAAAAGGTAAATTTATATATTCCTCTACCTAAATATTTCTTCCCTTGCTTTAAACAGTTGAGACACGAACAAGAATGTAAGTATATAATTTTAATATTTATAAATCAATTTGTATTTGTAGAATAATAAAATAATATGTGTGTTTTGGCAGAATACGTGGCAGCTTAATGTCACAAAAGTGTCAGATTGGAGTGTTTCGCGCTAAAATGTTAAAGACAAAACTAACATAAAAGATGGCCGACTTTCTACAGCTGATTATTAAACAATGACATTGACGTAGCTAGAAAATTATGCCATTATTCAATTTTATGAATTACCTTACCTATTACAAGTATGGGACAATTAATAATTTACTATAGTACGTATTGTATAGATTTGTTATGGAAAAAAGGAGGCAAACGAGCAAGCTGTTCACCTGATGGTAAACGGTGGACTACTGCCGCCCTCGAACAACTGTAATACCAGCGGGGCTATTATAATTATTCTCGTGACGTCATAGAGTTGTTGGCTGGAATTAGACAATACGAAACATGCAATTTGACAGTGAATATACGAAAATTCGAGCTTGGAGTTCGTATCATTTAACTGTCAAAAAGATACACAATAGCCCCGCTGGGGTATCAAAATTGCGTTGCCGACCCTTGAGAAAAGAAAAAAACGGATGTATATAAATTATAAACGTCATCGACTACTAAATCTGTCTGTCACTGTCAGTGTTACCAGACTCAAAAATTTCTTCTTTTTTAGGGTTCCGCTCCGCTGTACGTCTATCACTAGGCTATATCTTATGAGCCATGATAGAGAGACAAATAAAATTTTCACAGATTAAGTATTTCTGTTGCCGCTATAACAAAAATAGTAATAAAACACAATAAAGTAAATAATTAGAGAGGCCCCTATAATATAATGAAAGTGATTTTTTTTCGTTTTTATAGATACGGTCCGTATATAAGCAGATGGATTTCCTGATGTCAAACAATACCTACATATAGACACGAAAGATGTGTTGACCTAAACTTTGAACCTAGGACTTTGGTCTTAAACCTTTTTCCTTAGTAAATTGACATTAATTATGACAACTGACAATAAAAAAACAAAAAAAACAAAATGAAACGTCAATTTATGGGTATTTAAATTAAAATAATGTTTTGGGTTCATGTGTCAGTGGCTGGGTATTCCGGAGATCGATAGGCGGCGGGCGGGGGCCGCTGCTAGGCGACGCACCCACGCGCAAGCCTGGCCTGACACCCCGGAGCCCGACACTATATGGTTCACTTCCGTGGCCTACACGTTTAAATATTTTTCAAATATCATATTAATAATATAATTGGGGAAACTTAACCACTAGGAGAACGAAGCTGTGAGTTCGAATCTCAGTTCAGATATAATAATTAAATTCTTTCATTATATTTTTCGGAAAAATATAGGACTCGATTAAAATAGTGACAGTATTTTGAATTATGTCAATAAACAAGCTTTTAACTTGAAACTGCCTTTTTGATTTCGTATTTGTTATGTGCCTAACTATAACATATATTTGACTTCTAGAATGAGTTTTATCACTTGTTTATAATAATAAAAAAAATGTTTTTACCACCATAAGCCAATTATAAGAAATTTTTAATTAAGTAGCTATCTAAAGGTTTCTACAATATTAAAATCCATTATTTATCATAAAAACGGAACTCTAGTACTAAGACTCCGCAGCTTGTCTATCTGTCTGTCACTAGGCGATATCTCTTGAACGGTGATAGCTATACAGTATAAGTTTTCGCAGATGATGTATGTACGCAGCTGTAACAACAATAAAAACAGAATAAAATAAATATATAAAGGGTGCTCCCATACAACAAACGTGATTTTTTGCCGTATTTTAAGGTAATCGTACGGAAACCCGTCGTGCGCAAATCCGCCTCGCACTTGGCCGGCTTTTTTTTGTTGCAAATATTTTTACGTATATGTAAGATTTCAATTGTAGTAATAAGTTACTTTAATAGTAATTTCATTTCGTACAAATAAATTCGGTCCTTCTTCGATATCCTCGGAAACTGACTTATTTTTTTGATCATATCAAAAGTATGACACGACCCTCTCAAAGATTTTTTTAATCGGTGACGGTTTAACACAAACGTAAAGTAGGGGAGCCCGAGTGGGGATTTTGGGGAAAACTCGGGCGCGTCAGGTTACCATGTACCATCTTTAAACACCTCCATCGCATATAAAATCTCTATATAAAGCCTCACGTGTAGGGTTGTCTGATTATATTTATTTTGGCCAGAAAATATATTTAAAAATGTCAGATTAAGATACCTACCCGTGGGCTCATTACATGCCGACAACTATATATTTTAATAATCTGACAAATTGTCCGCGACGAAAAGGAGTGGGAGGATCCATTATCTAAGGGACAAAACCTAATAAGTCCCCATAACACTCGAGTGACTACAAATTTAGGTTACTCGGCTCCCCGACTATAAAATTGGTATAAATAAAATATTTCTTTTAAATAGTCTAGTAAATATTATCAATAACTTACTGCCTCGTTGGCCGAGTGGCTAGCGTGCACGCCTAACCGCATCGACTATCCGCGAGGCTAGGGTTCGATCCCCGACGGGGACAGGCATTTGTGTGATGAACATAGATGTTTGTATTTCCGGGTCTGTGTGTTTATTAAATTTATCCTGGTATCTATTTAAGCATTTCTATGTATTAGCATTGTTGTCTAACACCCATAACACAAGCATATAATTTGCTTACTTTGGGGTTAGATCAATTTGTGTAATTTGTCTGGGGATATTTATATTTATATTTTATTTATTTATTTTTAATTGACTTATAAGTGAAAAGTTTTTAAAATCGTCTGTATGTTTTTTGTTCTTTTCTTGTAAGTGATGGCTAAATCAATTCAAAAGGGGTTTTGATGACAAACATAACAATTTAATATGTATGGTTTTTTACAATACTTTAAGTAATTACATATAACTCAAAAAATATAATACTTGCAAAATAGTGATAAATAAACTAAAACTATTATGATTTTCGGATGATTTAAACATAAATTTTAGCGCGCTTATTTGTGTCCACTGAGAAGTGAGAACAATAGTTTGTCAACGAAGTGAAATTAAGTGAAGTGTACACTTGTACACTTTGTGTATCACGTAGTCTCTAAGTTTTATTTTGTATGTTTGTCTCTTTTGATTTTTTTGGTGCAAAATAAAGAGTTATTCTATTCTATTATTAATTTTGGCGAGGTGTAAGGAAATTTCTTAGACTATAATTAAAATTCAATCAGTATTATTTTCCTGATACCTCTTTCATTGTGTAGATGCCGTGAATACTCAACCAGAAAGATCTGTACATGAAAGAGCAATTCGGTTTCAGGGCGGCCCACTCATGTACACACCAGGTGCACCGCCTCACG
>DVZL01005502.1:0-12011 GCA_018236625.1 Lasaia peninsularis
AATGCAGAGACGCGATGTAAACATACACAGCGCCATCTATTTTCTGATTTGGAACTAAATTTTATTTATAATGAAGGCCGAGTCCATTCAGAGACGCGATGTAAAAATGCACAGCGCCATCTATTTTCTCTGTCTGTCTGTCTGTTTGTATCTGCTAATCTCTGAAACGGATGGGCCGATTCTGACTATTGTAATAAGGAATAGATTAGACTACTTTCATTTTAGAATTTTATTTTAGAAATGTATAAAACAAATTAATTAAATAATAAGGCGGACACAGCTAGTTAATAATAAAGTCAATATTATCTTTGAATATTCGGAAAATAATATTCTCATCGTGTTTCTCTGTTTCATTTGACTTTTGCTAAGAAAATAAACAGTCCATGTAATTAAATGGAACAAGCGTCCAGCGAACGTAAACTTAAGTTGTAGTTCCTCGTCCCATCTACACCAAAACTAACAGCTTCGGAACTTGAACTAAGACTCGTTTATCTTAATTCAATCAATGTAGTCTTTCATTATATTATTTTGTTACACAATTACTGGTATGACATATTTTTAAGACATAATATAACACTAAGAAAAACTGGGCAAGTATCTAAAATAACGTCAAAAAATTTAAAGTTGTACGGAAGTTAATCTTTTTTTAAAGGTATTTCTTGCTATAATTGCAACAGAAATACACCAGTTATGAAAATTTCAACTTTCTAGCTAACACGATTTATGAGAAAAACAGATAGTACGGCGGAGTATCAGTAACATGCGAACGGAACCCTAAAAACTATATTAATATGTTACATTAATCAAAAAAATGTTGTAATTTATCGGCCGCCTCCGGGAAACTACACATTATTAAAGTTAATGAAGTTATAAAATTTTAAGTTAATATGTCGCGTAGAGACATCAAAACTGGTTTCAAATCAGAAATCAATGATTATGACAAAGCACTTTTTGCGACTTATAGCAATTTGTTATTTTTAATCTAAGATTTATTAGAATAAGTTATTCATTGAACTTTAAAAGAGAGAAAAAACACCAAACTAATTAACAAAAAAACTATTAATATTTAACCCTGTTTTAATACACCTACAAATTTTATGGTGTCTATAGATCACGGTCGTCTGTTATCATCAAAACACCCGCTTTTGTTCGCTGTTTTATTCCATTAAAAATATTTCTACTATCCGTAACAGTAATATGGGAAACATAACTTATTATGGGAAATTCATGCTTAGAATTAAAGTGACCGAATTCAAAAATGCAATTTGTGATAAATGAGCAAGAAAGTTTTTAAAAATAATAGTATTGAATACATCTTGATATATCTATTTAGTGTTTCGTAAACGTTTGGTTTTAACCAAATTTTATGGATATTTATTTATAGTGAAATGATAAAATCGAATATTACATAAATTTTAGGTTAAGTTACTTTAATTCTAAGCGTGCAATATGTCATAAGATACACAACGCCCATTGGTAGGACTTGAACTATGAAAGAAACTAGCTTGAATATTCTACTCACAGAAAATGTATAACATTAATAGAATTTTATTGTATTTCCAGGTGAGACAGTTCTACAATTCCTAAACGAAAACTGGAGAGTCGTTACCGAAGAGTTTGGGCAGCCTGTAGTAGAATACGCAATGAACGTCACAATAGAAACTGCGAAGAAATTTTTCAGTGCTATCCCTTATGATGAATTACTATACGTACCTATTCCTAAATATTAACGTAGGTTAATTTATAAGTTAATATTTGGTTAAGAATTATTTTCGTATGGCGAGAATAAAATTACAATTTTAGTTAGGTAATTTTCTCAGCCACTACATTCAATTTTAATTTTTTACCAGACAAACCTCGAAGTATATATAAACCTTATTTAGACAATGCCACGCAATTAAGATAATTTCTACAAAATATGATTTTCTGATATCATGCAATCGAAATAATAAAATTTCGCAAAAATTAGGTTGGGTTTTGAATTTTACAAGTGTGTTTATTTTGTGTCTCAAAAGACACTTAGATTGGGCTGCCAGTTTCTTATGAAGCCAATGAAACTTCTTTGTTTGAATCCATGTACGTTTGTATGTTTGGTTGCTTCCATTTAAACTTGATCAAAATTCAAAAAGTGGCTTTAGAGTCAAACTAAAAAGTAATAATATGTATTTTGTTTACTTTAGGTAACATATCATTAAGAATAAATATTTTTATTTCGTTTGAAAAACTACTCCCCGTATTGTGATATGAAAAAATAATATCTTTTTGATCACTTTTGCACGTATGATTGATTTTTTCAGATTAATTTTTGTAAGTTCTGTCATTTCGGCAAAATAAGGTTCATTTTCAAATAGGGAGGTATATATTTTTAACATGATGTGTATAATTTTTAAGTTTATGTATTTAAATTTGTTTCCCAATACACAGTTATAAGAATAGAGTGGATTGATTGTATCATTTATTGTTTTATAAATTTAATAACAGTATTATTCTTTTTTCTAGAACATATGAAAACGTTATTTTAGGGGTTAATTTGATTTTTTTTCCGTGAAATATTTTCTATAGAAATAAAGTCTACGCTTGGAAAATATTATTTCTCTATAAAATTATGTTAAATACATATACATTTCGAAATCCAGGCTTCTACATTTTGATATATTAGAGTCTTTGAAAAATACTGAACGGAATTTAGTAAAACTTGTAATGAATGTACGAGTATATTTAAAAGATGATTTTTTTTAATATTTGATTTTAAAAAGATAATGTTTTTGATGATAAGAAATACACATAGCCTAAAGACACCAAAGACTTTAATGATGGATTGTTATACTAAAATTAGAATGCAAATACGCAGATCTTTTATTTTGGAATAATAAAATTTGTTTTGTTTTATGTAAATTATTACGAAAAAAAACACCTCAGACTAGAATTGAACCCACGATGATAAGATGCTGAGTGCTTTACAGCTTACGATGAGGCCAATGTTTCAGGTCTTATTTCCAATATAAAAAGAAATTTTTGTCTTTCTAATTTTTCTTGTCTGAATAAAGTTTGTAAAATATTGCTTGTTTTGGATAATGTTGATATTTTTTGTTGAATTGTAATTAAATATTAATTTTAAATATCATCAATTTAAATACTGTGTACCTATCAAATGCTTAATATTGTCAGGCTTATGTTAGAAATGGATGGACGCAATTTAGCAGGATTGACTCAATCCACACAAAATCCCTTTAGCGTTTAGAAACTTTGAGGTTTTAGCTGTAATTGCAATTAAAATAACAAATCTTTTAATTCTTTTGCCTTTTAATGATAATAGTTTTATTATATACTTTTTATCAATTTTTTTTATATATTTTGCAATAGATTTCTAATAATACATCACTCAGACTACTTTCATTTTTATTTATATTTTCTACTTGATTTGTTTAGCAAATACGATTTTTTTGTCGCGAGAGAAACTTAGGGGTACCTACCTGAAAATAGTAACAACTAGCTGTCTTGGCTTATCCTTAGGATTTTGAAAAACATAATATGTTGATCGACTAAGCTATCAGACCTTTGCGATATGCAAAAAAAAATTATGAGGATGTACCAGAGCGTGATAAATAGTCTACCTCCTTATCATGCTTTAGCTTAATCGGTTTCGCAGTTCTTAAGTTACAAATAGTGTAGCTAACACATATTTATTTTTAAAAATAGAGGGTTTACTTTATGATCGATTACTCTCGGGAGTATAAAAGCATAACTCAATTTTGAAATTTGTTTGGATTGAGTCATTTCTACATCTAAATATCTAAGTGTAATAATAAGTTAAAAAACAAAGATATACTTATCTAAAGTTGCAAAATAGATTATCTAAAAATATTTTTTTGCAACCTCCCGCCAAAAATAGTAATAAATCCAGTCGCATTAGACTATTTTTGGCGGGAGTTTGTAATATATTACTTTTATTTTTGAATTTTATTTTCATGAAGTGACGTCTGATTCTATCAATTGTAATAGATTATCTATTAAATATTTGTTAAATTGTCAGTATGTACAGATTGGATGAATTAAATTTTTTAAAAAATTATATTTTCTACCTAGTGTTTATAGACTGTATCTTTTTCTGAATTAAATTATTTAATATTTGGTTGTAATAAATTTTAAACACTGTTAAAATTGTTTTAAATTACACAACTCCTGTATCTCTCGGTATTTGGTGTAACTCCGTGTTTCTTTTACGTTAAACACTCCTAGGTTTGTGTTTTATTTATTTTTTATCAAACGAACTCGGGGTTATGTTTATAATTTTACCATTAATTTTAAAATGAAATAGCTCTGAAGGCATTTCCTTTATGAAACAAGGGATCTAAGAAATTGATTACTAGATTATCCCACTGGTGTAGTTGCCTAGATTACACAAACATGTGTGAATAGATCCTCTGTGGTCTAGTGGTTTGCACTTTGGACTTCTGAGTTTGATGTGTTGGTTTGAACCCCGTCTTGTACAAATGAATATTTTTAATCATATACATTTTTATGCACTCTTACGTATAAGGCAAAGAAGGCATATGCTTCACCACAGCACCGTCAGTGCTTGCTTGCTATTGTTATCTTCCTTACAGGAATCGATAGACTTCCAGTCGTTAACATCACATCATAACGCATCAATACCATCAATGGTTTAAACAAAGGTTGGAGAATAGCCTATTTGCAAAATTTGACAAACAAACATACATATCTTGTGACGTCAAAAATTAACATTGCCCATAACGAGAAAATATGCACATTTGATAATCTGATTCTGAAATGGTAAGTTTCCTGTAAGTATGTTTACTGATTTTAATTCTAACATGATAGCGGTAAGCACAGATGTAACCAGTGGTAGAATAGATGAGCTGTTTGTAATAATCCCGGTGAGTTGTCGCAAATCTAAACACACAACTGAATGTTATTTAATTAATTTATACGATTTTTTGACAAATGATTTTTAATAGGACCTTGTAAAAAAGAGTGTTAAATAAAATTTGGAACTAACAGAAATATTTTTCATTACTTATATTTGATATACTTAACTTGCATATGTATGTTGAAAAGAATTGTGCCAAAATTACTTAAATAAAGTTAACTTTGAAATTAAATATAAATTTACCCGTTTACGTAATAAAAATGCTAACTACGGGTATAACTAACTATGGGTAAAAGAAATCATGGGCCCTAGTACCTTGGCTAATCGTGGGTACTCAACTGACGAGTCGTGGGTAGACCAGGACAGATCTGTAACCCTTCGGGGATAATAGGTGTGAAGGTATTTTTTTATATTTAATATATTAGTCCTATAAATGTGTGCATAATACGAAAATATTAAGTAGTTTTGTTGAGACCGATTTTTTTAAAGAAGAGGAGGCAAACGGGCAAGACGTCTGTTGGTAGACCTGTTGGTTGCATTTTCAAAAACGCATCTGTACGTTTTTTAAAATGAATATTTATAATTTTTGGTATTATATACATCTGGTGTCGAGGATATTATTAGACAGACAAACGTCAAAAAGTTAGTATTTCTATAGGAAAAAAAAATTCAAAACACTTTTAACTGTGTTCTATCCATAAAAAAAAAAACAATAAATAAAATCAGATTGTGCGTTTATGAATTATAGCCACGATTCGATTTTAATTGATCCCTTGTCCTACGGGAAATCCTTAGTAAGCGGGATAACAAGTAGACATTTACCTCGGAACAAGAACCCTCTATCCAATTTTGTCACGATCGGTTTAGTAGTTTTAGAGAGCATTGCAGCCGCGATATAGACAGACAAACAAACAAAAATTCTATAAAAAATATGAATACGTTCTTTGTTCTTAGCCGCTTGGGCTTATTTTTAGAGTTCCGTAACCAAATGGTAATAAACGGAACCGAATTACTGATATTCTGCTGTCCGTCTGTCTGTCTGTCTGTCTGTCTATCTGTGATAGCCAGACAGTGGAAATTTTCCAGATGATGTATTTCTGTCGCCGCTATAACAACAAATACTAAGAACAGATTAAAATAAATATACAAAGGGTGCTTCCATAGAAGAAACTTGATTTTTGCCATTTTTATAGATTCCGCCCGCGGCTTCGTAGGGTAAGGTAAGGGTAGACATTTTTCCGACTTAAAATACTTATTGCGTAAAAACATACCTTTTTTTAATGTAGTCAGTTAAAAAATAGCCTACGTCCTTCTTTGAGGTCAACTCTATCTCTATACTAAATTCCATCAAAATCTGTACAGTATCAAAACAGACAGAGAGACAGACAGACTTACTTTCGCATTTATAATATTAGTTCGGTCGATGAAATTAAGACACCAGAAATTATCACAGATGATGTATTTTTGCTGCGGCTAAAACAATAAATACTAAAAACAAATTATAAACGCTCACATACAATAAACTTGATTTTTTTACCGTTTTTTTAACAAACTCGCACCTCACTGAATTTTTGAATACCTTAAATTTTTTTCATTCACTCATTTGCAGTTTTATTATATGTGAAGATGTAATTTAAAGTGATTATTTAATCAAAGTAAAACTGTAACATCGCATCTGTTGCTGAGCGTATATTTTGATGTCCGACTTTGACGAACGAAGTCCCATGTTCGATTCCCGGGCAGTTTATCTGAAAACGTTACGTTCAATCAAAATTATAGGATAGACATGGGACCGAATATCTTCGGTTAATCGTGGGTATGTAGTATGTATTTCAATGTTTTTATGAAACTACTTTCCAAATGCACAAATTTTTAATACTTATTGCATAAAGGCATACCCTGTTTTTAAATGTAGTCCGTTTAAAAGAAGCCTTTGTATTAATTTTTTATATTAGCTATCTAACAATTTCATCGAAATTATAGAAGTACTATCCAGTAGTTTTTTGGTAAAAGCGTAACAAATACATACATGCAAATTTCGTATTTATAATATTAGTAGGTTATAGACATAGATTAATTGAAATCACTTCAGTTATAACATCGGAACAAGTATACATACAAACAAGTTCTAAGTATGTCAAGGCAAGTTAGAAGACGCTACTAGCCAACTTAACCCACACTACA
Source organism: Lasaia peninsularis (assembly GCA_018236625.1). Taxonomy (NCBI): domain Eukaryota; kingdom Metazoa; phylum Arthropoda; class Insecta; order Lepidoptera; family Riodinidae; genus Lasaia; species Lasaia peninsularis. The sequence goes on from DVZL01005502.1 coordinate 7,076, forward strand.
AAATGTACTAGATTTAATTAAAAATATTATGAGTTTTCGCAACGTTCAGGAAAACATGACAAGTACAATGCTAAAGCATTAGCCAAAACAACTACCGCGCGTTCACACTTGCGTAAGCGTATTTTTTCTCAATCTGACAATCAAACACAAGTAGTTTTAGGATTCTGTACCCAAAGACTCGCGCACGAAGGGTTTCGTACCAATATCTATAAAAACAACAAATAAATTACGTTAGTTGTATGGAAACACCCGTTATATATTTATTTTATTCGGTTTTTAGTGTTTGTTGTTACTGTGGCAACAGAAATACAAGCACATCATCTGTGAACATTTCAACTATCTATAGAAAACGTATTTTTTTCTGCTTTTATAGATAATTGTACTTACACCTTCATACACGGATCTGACTCGAAATGTGCCGGTTTTTGTAAGCTAGATGTTGCCTGCAGTTAAACCCGCTCCTTGAAGCCACTCAGTCCTAGTAGTTATTTAGTTCATACAAACTTTTATACTAATGTGTGTACAAAATTTTAAGTTTTTTGACCTGTTGAGAGCTTTCTGTTGGCCTGTTGTACAATAGAACACAACACGGTACAATAGGTCAACAGTCCCGGAAATACAAACATCTATTTTCATCAGACATATGTAACAGCTAATATGAAACTTAAATCGAATGGTTCAAGTCGCCTGTGTAGACGCACTCCAATTCTTGGTGTAGAAAGTTGTGAACTTGGCCAAAAATGGCAATTATTTGTTCAAGTACCATTTTTGTTGAAGTTAAATTATTGTTTCCCCACAACTTGCGATATATATTATTTACATTAAAATATTTTTTAGTTGTTTTTTTTATATAAATTTATGTAAGAAAGGTGACTGATTGATCTAACAACGTACAGCTTCAACTACGAATTGAAATTTAAATAACAAATAATCATAATGACGTATGAATTCACTAAAAATGGTTATTGGAAGTTCCACCCCATAAGGAGTAAATCAGGGTACTAATGCTAATGCGTATGAAAATCCATTGATCTGACCTTGTTCGTCGAAATGACGTACGATTTTTAAGCGACTTCAAAAAGGTTTACTCCGTTAATTCGAAATACGTTTTGACGATTCCGGTTTCGTAAGATAAGTTTTTTTTTCTTTATGGGATAAGGAAGCAAACAAGCACATGGATCTCTTGATGATAATAGACAACCGTGGCATATAGTCACCATAGATATTGTAGGTGCGTCGCTGTCCTGTGGCCGGTAATGTCCCGTTATGACGATAGGAATAAGTAAGGTGGTGGGTCGCTCTATGGATCGCTCTCGCCTACTCGGGCGAGATGCTGCACAGCACTCTACCACCAGTGGTCTTGATGGTTATGACCGTATTAACCTATGGTCGCCTATTACGAGCTACCTGGTAGGAAGGTTTAGTCACCTAAGTCTATTTTTTTAAATATCTCCAATATACAGAATTCACTCTTTTACATTTTTTTATACGTATAGGTATACTATACCCGCAACCTTGTCCGCGTTTAACGTAAAATATTCAAGCGATGGGATTGCCACTTATCAAGATGCACTTGAAATTTCAAAGCCTGACGCAATGTCCAAATTATGCCTTTAATTCGAATTCTATTCATGTTCGACAAATTTTAACGATTGATGACTGAGACTGCTTTTTAACTTCTTCATAGTTATTTTATTATCAAAATACTACGAGTGCATAATACAAAAAAGGTGAAAAATTACGAAGAAATCCAAATTTTTTATAGCTTTTTGGTAAGCTATGTATATTTTATGAATGTATAAGTAAAAGTAGCAAATGTTAGGGGAGGCCAGTAAGCTAACTGTGCAGTCACTCGAGCGTCATGGAAACTTATTGAGTTTTGTGTGTATATAGGGAAAAAAACGTCATATGTCATTTTTATTTAAAAGCTAAAAAAATTACAAGGACGTGATCCTACGCGGGCTCTTCAGATATTGATATTATACATGCCTAAAGTTTGCCATAACTTCTGTTGAATATAGGTGACTTGATTTATGAAAGTTTCTGACACTTCCACTACTTTTTATTGCGTTGAAATAGTAAGATTATTTAATTATATATTTATTGTACAGTACAGTTTATATACGTAATGAACCAGTCGTATCTCAATCTGATGCTTGCGAGTATAGTTTGCAGGCCATACACAAACTACCCTACACATACGCCTCTATTTGGAGATTTAATCTGATGCACTCGAGTTACTCGGCATAACCTCTCTTGGGCTCCCTACAAATTGTTATTTAGTAAACAAACCTCATGTTGCGTTCTCATCTTATGTTATAGTTTCTTTAACTTTTATTTAAGAAAGATTAGAACGTTGAAATTATAAAAATATTTTTTTCACCCCTAGTTCGATATATTAGCGAGACACATGACGTAATTTCTTATAATTTACAATAACATGCAAACTGTTTCTTAGAGAGATTTGCGATCAAAATAATACTATTATAATACTAATAAATAGTTACTCGTTACTTAAGCAAATGCATTGAAATACTATCATAATATTCATTTATCAGACTATATGCTACTACTTCACTCACACCCTTACATACTTTGAAACCCCTAACCTTTAAATTCGACACGTGAATTTCGTATTTCTATTTTAACTGTATCCTTTCACATTAAGTAAACAATTTTTATTACAGCAGTAATCTATACATAGAAAGGATAAAAATAATGTAAAACTGATAATAAGTTAAGTAATTTTACGAAACTAAAGGATACCTGACATCAATATTAATACCCAAGCGATCATGATTTATGTTGCCCTTCTCATTTATCCTTATACTTTGTAGTCTATGTCCACAACTGTTGCGTATCTTAAGGTCTTTATTCCTAAACGGATCTCAAGAAAAACAATTGATAAATTATATTGCTCTAGTAAAGGGATTTCAGTTTTATGTCAAACCAGTATACCATGCTTTGTGTGCATTTTCTGTCTTTGTATTTTTATTTGCTATGTACACTATAAAGTACTTAGTTATCAAATGAACGATTTGTAGTTGTCTTAATCTGAGTGTAAATCCTTTTTTTTGGTTTCCATGCTTAAAGGGTAAAAATAAACGCATAATATCTGTTACTGCTTCAACAACAAATACTAAAAACATAATAGAATAAATACACAAATGGTGCTTACAAAAAACAAACGTGATTTTAGCCGCTTTTTAGATAATGCTATGGAACATTTTTTTGCGTGAGTCCGGTTCACACTTGGCCGGTTTATTTCTATTAATGTAAAATATACTTGCACTGCTACATTTATTTTATTCAAATTTTTGACACGATTCAACCGATTCACATTTATACTTTTTTAAATACAATGTTATTATAAATAACTCGGTGTTCAAAGTGTTATGTAGACTGTAGAGCAGTATTATTTCACTTACTTTTTACTGATCGTCAAATCGCGACTACTTTCTATTAAATTGTCACTTCAATATGATATTATTTTGTACCTTCAGTGGACCTGGATAGGAATTTGGCGATAGCAAGATGTTATCTAAAAAACTTGTTTTACTAACGTATAATCGCTATATAAGCGTTTTGTATATATGTAACAATTCAATAAAATATGATTAGAATTATGATTTAATTATTACTATGGCAATCATTAATCAATTAATTATGTGAATAAACCATGAACTTAATGTTACAATTAGAGATAACACTCATAACAACGACTTATCTCAAATATCTAGTATTTAATCTAATCCTAATTTGGATAACTTCCTTTTCGGTCAGTACTGCTAATTTCACAAAAAAATTTGCTTTCATTTGATAAATAAATAAAATTAAAATAAACATTACAGGACAAATTACACAAATTGATCTAACCCCAAAGTAAGCACATTACTTGCTTGTCTTACGGGTGCTAGACAACGATACTAATACATAGAAACACTTAAATAGATACCAGGATAAATTTACTACATACATCACTACATATTATAAAACAAAGTCTATTTCTCTGTCTGTCCCCATGTATGCTTAAATCTTTAAAACTAAGCAACGATTTTGATGCGGTCTTTTTAATAGATGGAGTGATTAAAGAGGAAGGTTTTAATGTATATAACATGTATACCAGTGCGAAGCCAGGGCGGGTCGCTAGTGAAATATAATTTAAAGTTGGAAAAAGATAAGAATAAACGCAAACACGCATTTTTTTTCTTGTCATGCAAAAAATAAAATTTAAAAAATGTCTTGAATTTATTTTACTTCAGCATTTTTTTCCAAAAATTTATTTGATACTACTAAGCAACCATCTTAAAATATAGATAGACTAGATGGTTGCTACTACGTATACTTATTTCAGCTTTTCTCGAAAACTTGTATATAAATCGGGATAGAAAGTAGCTTTTGTCCATTCTCCCTTCTCCACACATAAAAATTATACAATCACATCCTCCCGTTGCAACATAAATTGATAAACCAATAACCTTTTGCATTTAGCACGAGTGTTATACTGGCTTGGAGTTTGTCTGAATGTTAGAATAAAAAAATTAAGAGCGAGTGTGACTTACGCTGGTAGGATTCCGTACCAATAACTATAAGAACTTCATAAAAAAGACTTTTTTGTATGGGAGCACTCTTTATATATCGACGGTGGAATGAAAAAAGTTACCAAGCGCCATATTGCTAATTTTACAACAGAGCCGTTTAAAGATTGACTTTTTCTTAAAAAATTCGTAGAAAATTGTCTATTAGGGGTATTTGAAAAAATCCAACAGAATTTTTAAGGATTTTAGTGCCTTTATAAATTGGCTTTATTAAAAAATATATATTTATGTATATTTCGCAATTAAATGGCGTTTGGTTATAATTTACCTGAAATTAGATGCAAGTAAAAGTTACCAACCGACAAAAATATTTTATCTTTCAAGCTGGTAAAGATGTC
>DVZL01005503.1:0-12011 GCA_018236625.1 Lasaia peninsularis
TGCAAGACTCTACCACCTAGTCAATGTCACGGTGTTGGTGACAATAGACCCTGTGCTCGCCTCTTACGAGCTGCCTGTGTGGAAGGCAGTTGGCCGGGGAGATCAAGATTGACATTCCAAATTACTTTAGTGTTATAAGAGGATGGTTTCAAGGGTGTTTGTAAAAAGAGAGTAATGAATGTGGAGGAATCGAGGCAAGTGTTTAGGAATCGTGACACTTAGCATTTGATACTCTCTGCTTCCTTCGCAAAGGACTTGTATCGAATAAATGTATGAATAGAAAGAGTTATAGAACATTTTAAGAGGAAAAAGGGAAGGACACCTTCAGTACTTACTTCCCTTTTTAGATGAATCGATCATACTCAGCTACTCATGTTAAGAATATGACAGTGTGTTAATTTATGTTCTCTTTTCAAAGTGACTTAACCGATTTCAATCAATTTGGTTAAAAAAAATATTTTAGGAAAATACCTACTACTCCTAGAATTCATTTACCTTACAACTGGTCTTTTACAAAAAGGGAATCCAGTATTTTCCTTCTTTGTATTAGAAATTTAATAAATAAATATTACTAAAAATTACACAAATTGATCTAACCCCAAAGTAAGCAAATTAAATGCTTGTGTGTTATGGGTCTTAGACAACAATACTAATACATAAAATATTTAAATAGATACAAGAATAAATTTAATAAACACCCAGACCCGGAAATAAAAACATCTATGTTGATCACACAAATGTCTGTCCCCGCCGGGAATCCAACTTGAGTCTCGCGATTAGTCGATGTGATTAGGCGTGTACGCTAGACTCGACCAACGAAGCGGTTAAATAAAATCTAATAATGTTTAATTAATACGCTGCTGACATCTTCCTCTAAATTAAAACACGGTCATATCTTGCGCTCACCTTAGCAAGGACGAGTCAAACATCGGATACACAAAACTACACATCGGTAAAAACAAAATATCTCGAGAGGACAGGGTTAAAATTAAAACTCGGGACAATCTTAACACCCCAAACATTTACCCCTGTCCCCCCTTTACACCTCAAACCTTTTTGGAATGTGGAGTTAGCCATTTATTTATTTATTCCACCTTCACTTTCTTTTTTTCTTAATCCCCTTCGGATTGAAGTTGCTACGTTTCCATTTGTGCCTCGGGTTTTCTTATACAATAAAAAATATGAATACCAAATTGGAATATCCACCTGCTGAAAATTCCCCAAATATGTGTGACATTTACTCAAGTGAAACTTGTTTTTTTTTTATTGGATCATGACACTTTCGTTATAAACTAAATACTTTTCGTTTAATATTCTCGTGGGATAGGCAAAAAACTTTAACGCGATTTATTCAACCTGCATAAAAGACGCACTCGGGATAAATTATACCTTTTATTTAAGGGACAAGACAGCGAACTAGCACACGGCTCTCCTGATGGTAAGAGAAAATCGCGGCCTGTCACCATGGATGTTGTAGATGCGTCACTAAGGTGTTAAGCCTGATAGAGGGTAGCCGGTAAACTTGCACCCTACCCTCCAAATCTAAACACGACAATGTCATTATGGTGGTAGGAATAGGTAGAATGGTGGATCTCTACCCGCGCGAGTTGCTGCACAGCACTCTACCATCAATGGTCATGTTGAAAATAACCTTGATAACCTATGATCGAACTTACGAGCTGCCTGGTAGGGAGGCGACCTCTAATATCAAATTCCAAATGGATTTTAATATTGGAGGTCGCTACGTATGAGTTTTTTGACAAACAGTTTAGCGCTTTTTTAAATGTCAACAAAAACAAAAAAGTTATTCTCTTGAAATTCGTGACTTTATCAATTTTATTGCGTTTTTGTCACATAAATTCCTGAACTGGTGAATATTGGCCCCGACTTTTACGGTTGTGTATTGTTTCGGGCATGTTACTCTTTGACTAATGATTAAGTTACAGTCCTATTGAATTATAGGCCTTTGTTTTGTTCAAAGCATTCAAAGGTTATAGGTCTTCTGCGCCTGTTATTATTCCTAAGGCAATGAGGTATTTGAAAAATAATTATTCTAAGTTTTTTTTTATTTCTAACCAATTTGAAAGAGGAGAATGTATTTATAGATTTTTATTTATTAATTGTGCATCAAACAAACAAGTTTGTACAAAAATTGAACTTAATGTCAATTGGCATTTTCCAGCAGTCAACCTTTAGGTCAACGGAAAGTGCATTATGCAAGTGTCACACAAATAATAATTAAATTTAATGCAAGATAAATGTACTTATAAACATAAATATTCATATTTATGTAAACCAATCTCTACAAATAAATAAAATTGGAGTGACTGTTTGTACTTTTAACAATACGCATGTGTATGTTTACAAGAAACATATACCAAAACAGTATTTTTTAGAAAATTGTCTGTCTGTCTATCTGTTTGTACCCTCCAATCTCTGAAATGGCTGGACCGATTTTGGAGGGACTTTCACTGGCAGACAGCTAATTTAATAAGAAACGGCTTAGGCTACTTTTATATTAGATTTTTTTAAAAGTATATTAAATAAAACGCGGACGAAGTCGCGGGCCCATCTCGTATCATATTTGTCAACACGTACACATAATTTTTGGAGTTCCGTGCCCAAAGGTTAAAAACGGAACCCTATTACTAATACTCCACTGTCAGTATGTCTGTATGTCACCAGGCTGTATCTCATAAACTGTAATAACTAGACAGCTAACATTTTCACCGATGAAGTATTTATCTTGCTGTTATAATAACAAATACAATAATATAGAAAAAAGTTAAATAATTGAATCAGCTCTCATACAATAAACGACCTGTACCAACCAATAGATGTCGCTATGTATATTTAGACCGCGGTTAAAAGGTCGATTAGACACTCGATATATTCTCAGAGTGTCGCATTTATTTCTAAATAAAAAACTAAAATGAAGTACATAATGTTATTTGCAGTTTTACAGACAATAGATTCAGGGGAGACTGACGCGCATTTGGGTGGTTTTCAAGGTTCCGTACCCAAAGGGTGAAAAAGGAACCCTATTACTTAAACTTCGCTGTCCGTCCATCTGTCTGTCTGTTTGTCTGTATGTCTGTCGGTCTGCCTGTCTGTCTATCTGTCTTGTCACCAAGCTGTATCTAATGGACAGTTTTGATGAACTGATGATGATAGAATGTTCTCGAGATTGAAATTTTCACTGGTGATCTATTTTTTTGCCGCTGTAACAAATACCAAAAACCGAATAAAATAATGACTATATAAAGGAATCCACTATACACAATAAAATAATTACTACACCATATTAAAAAACAAAGTCACTTTCTCTGTCTGTCCTTATGTGTGCTTAAATCTTTAAAACTACGCAATAGATTTTGATGTTATTTTATTTAATAGATAGAGTGATTAGGTAGGAAGGTTTTTATGTATATAACATGTATAGTATACGCGTGCGAAGCCGGGGCGGGCCGCTAGTATACCATATTATGCAAAACGTGATTTTTTGCCGTTTTCTTAGATAATGGTATGGAACACTAATTGTATGCGGTGTTTACTTATAATAATTATTGTTTGATACAATTAGATTATTTGCGTAATTATGTACAAAATGTCTTAAATACTTATTATTATTGTATTCAAGCGTTGGTAAGCCTTTTAAAAATAAATAAACACTTCCAGCGCGAGACCGACTCGCACTTGGCTGGTTTATTTTTGTACTATTGTTACGTGGTTATTCTCCCGCTTGTTTTGTTTGTTAAGTAAGTTTGTTTTGTAAGATAGATAATACTTCAAAAGTCTCTTAAAAAGTCAATTACTTACAAAAAAATTATATTGCTAGTACCTATACTTCCCGTCACGGGAAGCTATAATTTTTGTAAACAAACTTCTTTTATCAAGTAAATATTTTTACTGCGTGACAATAATGATCTGACCATATTCAATGGAAGTAAAAATATATACGGGTTATATGAAAGTAGTAACCTTTTTAATGTAGTCTAATATTATTTGACAACTATCGTTTGTGCTTCGTGGTACGGGGACGCGCCGATCTCGGGGAATGCAAACTTTGTGTTCGCTATTTTGAAATAAACGTCATTCGAATTTTGAATACGCACGAATATGTTTCATTGCTTTATTAAAACCGCGGATTTTGTTGTTATTAAAGATTTTGTTATTTTTCCGTTATCATTTTGTTACTGTTGTTAGTTTTAATAATATAATAATGACAATAATAATAATATAATTATTATTTCTATTTCTATTCGTATTTTTCTACGGATGCTTGCAGAAATTCTTTACTAATAATTTATTAAATATTTAAAAAACCAAATACTTTTTCCGTTGACCCAAATGTTGGGAACTTCTGAATGTTTGTTTACATAATTTATACCTTCTCGTGAAAGATAGTATAGGTAGATATAGGCTTCATCCGCGTTAATTATTTTAATACCACAGATAATTTTCAAAGGACAGAAATGATTCCATCTTAATTATTACGTAAAACATACCCTCTTGCATTCAAATAAAAAGTAGCCAATGTCTTTTCCCAAGACGTATAGTTCTATCTTCATACCAAATTTCATCAAAATTGGTTCGTGGTTTAGGTATGAAAGCGTAACAGACAAACAGATTGAGTTTCTTTCACATTTATAATACTGGTAAGGATTATAAGGTATTCTAAAAGTCTATCTGGATGGAAAATAAAATTAGGTAATAAATATATTTCGAAAGATTTCACAAGCTGCTAACCGTTAGGTTCTAAGGTTAGGTTAGGTCTAAGCAAAATACATAATATATTTTGTTGTATATAAATTTTCAATTGCTCGAGGAAATTATGAAAAAACATGGGTTTCCTGATAAAATCTTGGCCAGGCCAGAAAATAGAATAAAACTTATTTTATAATAAATGGAGTATATTAGAGAATACATTAAACAAATTTAGTATATTGCAGTCGTCTCTGTTAGGGCCCTGAATAAAAGACAGTGCGCATGCTCGGCACGTAAACTGTAGAAGGGCGGGGGGGTCCAGGATTTTTTTTTTGGCAACCCATTTTTAATATATTCTCTAATATACTAAATTTTGTCATAAAATAAGTTTTATTCTATTTTCAGCTCGGTGAAGATCGGCTTAGGTTCGGATCTTAGACCATTTCAATTTTTCATTAATTATAGCATGAGTTTTTATCATTTTTAATAAACTTAATTACCTATCGAATAATTTTTATCCATTAAACAGATTGCTGATCGATCGGTGTTATATACGGATCCTCTACTATTAGACCTGCTATTCCGGCTATGAGACAGCCATGCACCTATGGTGTTTGTAGGCGACGATTGTATCTTATTTTAAAATACATAAATAAATATCGTCAAGCCCGTATTCGAGAAATGGTAGGCAGAGGCACTATTGCGCCCACGATTAGCCTACGATATTAGGTCTCATGATGTGACAGGTGCCAAATCCTTGATTTAAAAATATTTTGAAAATATTGTTAAGCTAAAAAAACTCATCGGTACATGGCGGGGTTGAAACCTGGACTGCTGAAATGGAAGTCCGAACATGCATTCGGCTGGCGAGGCTATTTCTCAATAGTTATAACAATGATAAATAATAAATGACAGATTCTAAACATACTTAGCTTTATTCCTCAACAAAGACCGTCAAGCTGCAGGCAACGCTTAGTAATATTCTCGAATGGGTTTGCTAATAAATATAAAACTGATATCGGAACCCGACACTCGTTCCCCAATAAACTAATACAAGTAGTTTCCAAAGGAAGTTTGTTCGAGATAACAACTTCGTTCCGGCCCGTAGCGCCTTCCGAAAGAACGGCCATTGAATGTTTATCACAGCTATTACATCCAAATACTATAAATTTTCTCTATCTGTATCCAGTTAATTAATATAAACTTCAAAAGCTTACTACAAATTTGCTTATTAGAAATGTTAAGTCAACCTTGAAAGACTATACTAAAACTAGAAAATACAGACGTATAATGATCAGATATAGTCAGAAACTTTTACTTTCAGAGTCCATATTTATTTAATTAATTAGTGGTTCAATAAACTTTGGTTCTGTAATTAAAGTGGTACAATAAGCCTTAGAATGAACTGGTATATTTGTAGGTTATATGAATTTGTTCGTAATATCATCTCACAGAGGAATACATGTTACCTATATAAACCGAACGTTGTCATTGCTATTTGTAATTAAATAAAAAAATAGCAACTCCAAGATTTGCTTAGAATTTCAGAAACCTACCAGGCAAATAACGAAGTAAAACTAATCAATTTTTTTGGTGGATGATTTGCTTTAGTAATGAAACAGTAAAAAAACACTATTTAATAATTGTCCCCTATCAAGTAGCTATACTTGGATATAGGATATAATGCTATAGCTAGACTTGGAGTTTTCAGTAATGATGTATTTCTATTCCCCGCAATATAACAAATAATAGAAATAGAATAAAGAAAATATTTAAGGAGCCCCCTTCGATACAACAAATGTGATTTGTTAGTAAATTGTTTTCCGATAATCAATAGATGACACTACGCATATTTAAATCACGATAAATGGACTTAGACTGAATATTTATAATTTAGTTACATCATATAAACAATGACGTTGCTTAGAAATGATTCGCTCAAGCTTTACTAAGATAAAATCGCGTACCACGGTAGGGTACGCGATTTTATCTTTTAATTTTTAGAATAATACGCTAAACAAACTATCCAAGTTTCGAGCATAAAATTTTCGTTTAATAAAACAATAAAGTCTAAGTTGTTTCGAGATCATTTGTTGCCACTTCTCTCAGAAATTATGCAAATTTTGATTACGAATATTCTACTTATTATTAATTTAAGTTCAAGAAACTTGGTTAAGAATTGTTTATTAAGAAGTAAAATTAAATACTAAAACTTAAAAGTAAATAACCATTGTATAAAATGTTTTGTTATTTTTTATCATTCCATGTCGTTAAAATAGTGCTGTACTCTTGTTAAACCTTTGTTGCCCTAATCCTTAGTTGTCTTTTGGTGCTTGCCTGAAGAGGTAACTTCAGGCTAGGGTGTGTACCCGCCTTAATTACAGGAAAATAAATTAAAACAGTGAAATGTTATATAGCCTATTAGTCTTTCTCAATAAAAACGATAAAATAATTCAATTGAAACCAGTAGTTCCTAAGAGTGGCGAGTTCAATGGAACAAGCAAACTCTTCAGCTTTTTATTAGTACAGATTAACTCACAATTTTTAGATCTACGTTAAGAGGTTAGCGTATAGGTTTAATGTAGTTAAAGGTCTAATCTACGAGGCGTGGATCAGATTTCCGATTGAGTTAATAGTTGTATAGGAATCGTTTATGTTGGTAAGTTTGGAAATTGTTTATTTTTATATTTGAATAATGAAATATTTCTATGTATTATTATCGTTGGCTATTAACAATCTGGATACTTTGGATGAGTGTTTAACTGGTGTATAAATAGCTGCTAAATGTTCTAGATTTACGAATGCAAGCGAGGCTCACCACGTGTTTTACCAGTGCTGGTCCGGGTTCTCTGCGACCCTCTGCCTCCCCATCAGACAGCTCGTAAGAAGCGAGCATAGGTTAATTTGGTCACTTTCAACATGATCACTGGTAGTAGAGTTGTGCAGCAACTCACCCGGGTAGGAATCCATCGCCTTGTTCTTGCTGCCATAGTAACAGTGTCGTGTTCCGGTTCGGAGGGTAGGGTAATCTGCAAACTTGCACATCAACGATCCACCTACAAAATCTATGATGTCTAAAGTCCACGATTGTCTCTTACTATCGGAAAAACATGTGCCTGTTCGCTGTCTCATCCCATAAAATAATAACATCGCTAAAACCTAGAGTACTGATTTCATCATTTTGGTCTTGTTCGTCTGCTTTTTAAATAACTTACCGACTACTTGTAGTAAATGCGTCTGACTCATCATGGGCTCGGTGTTCACCTGGCACATGTACCGGCCGCCGTCCGTGGGGCTGACGTCCCGCAGCCCGAGGGTCCACGCCCCGTCCCCATGCTGGACACTGATCCGGTGATTCTTTGTAATTACGTGGCCCGCTATCGTCAGGATGGTTTGTGTGTCCACTCTCAACCATGCCACCTTAAAAAAAAGATGAATTATTGATTGCAACTTCGTTATTTTGTATAAAATTTTGGTTACTGCATGGTTAACCGGTGAAGTGTTCTCCACAAATGTTACAAACATCAAGAGCCATTCGTGTGCAGGCTTGGAATTCAGGACAATATCAAAAAATAGTTTATTTTTTACTCCGTTTTATATGTCTGACTACTGAAAATAATGTAAATATTTCGTTTTCGAAACAAAGTCTTACTGCCAAACAATTAATTGGCAAAATTCATTTATTGAAACTTGATGCTCGTAAAATCTAGATTAACACAATTTAGAGATCTCATTTGATACTGTTTTCTCTTCTTTAATGTTGGAAATTTAATTTATGCAAATTCAATTAGTGCTAACACAGTACAGTAATAATTATTATTGCTTAAATTTCCAATGGGTAAAAAAATTAAATAGTTTTTTCTTAAATAGTTTGGGCAAATATATTTCGACACTTTGCTACAGGATAAGTAACATCTTAATAACAACACTAAAGCTATCTTTTCATCCTTTCTTTGTTATTCAAGATCGTTTTCGTATTTTTTATTCAAGTTTCTATTGGTAAGGCAGGAAAATATATCAAGGAGGAAAGTCCAGGACAAAAACAGTGATATGGATCTCTATAATTGTCAAGTCACGGCGCAGAGGTCACTGTTGTTATAAATTACTGGAGTCGGAATTGTTTGGCTTACTCGTGATTAATGATTTTATTTCTGCGACGTTTTTTTGCCAAATATTCCACGTCATGGTTTTTTAAGCTCTCAATATTAATGCCTTATCATTATTAGGGCTTGTTTAACAGTTAAATTAATATTAATAAAAACATATGCTATTATTTAACGAAATAAATAAAAAAATGTCACATATTTAAACATTGCCTTTCAATTCTAGTCCACGTGTGCATTTTTGTTTAACTTTCTGCAGTAACCTCAGAAACATATTAATGTAATGCTGCACATACTTGTATACTGCTATATTTAAAACTATAAAACTTTTAGTTTGTAAGGCTTTCTTTATAAATTAATTCAAAAACTACCAATTTAAGTTTTTATTCTATATATTTTTAAAATTTCCTACACCTTAAATAAGTAGATGGATTTGTAAATGCAACACCCAAGACGTTAATTGTGCGATACCATTTTGATATCGAGTTTCGTGTGTACTTACAACTACTTAATTGTGCTGTTTTGAGTGTTACATATTATATAACATTTTATCGAATAACGAATTCCTAGACCAGAATACTACAATGACGAGAAACTGAATTTACTGACTACAAGCGAATTCCCAACAATAACATTCCCAAGAATTAGGATATTTTCACAATTATAAGAGGCAATGTTCACCTACACGATTTATTATCTCTCTGTTTTTATAATGTGTAAATCTCATATACCTATATCTTAACGATTGGCGATGTCTGTTGCAAATATTGTTGTATACATCATAACTTGATTTTGCTAATAATAAAGTGACTGTTAACTAAACGAAGTGAAAAAGAAGGGATAAGACAAAAGCCCCCTCTCCCCCCCCCCCGTATAAAACAGAGTGAATAAATAGAAGATATCATAAAATGGATAACCACTTGACATTCACTCGAAGCACTTTCTCGAATATCACACGTTCCGTAAGCTGCCGTAAAAACAGAAAATCTGCCTTTTCTCATGTCGGAATGGTGTATGTTGTATGACATTAAATATTATTATATTTTTGTTGGCCAAAATAAAGAAAAGCCTTAGATCCTATCGGTAAAAACAAATGATTATTCCAAAGTAAAATCCCATGTTTCACTCATACAGAACATAGAGATCCTTTCTGTAAACTTGTATAGAATAGAATAAAAATAAGAAATGGCACGCTCCGATGGTACATCCACATAGAAATTATGAAAGATGAATGATTGACGAAATACATACACAATGGAAATGTGGATGGTTGTTGGAATCCAGGGAGACTCAGTAAAGATTCCACGAATAAATCACTTGTGTATTATCGGTCAAGTGTCACCGATACCGCTGTGTTTGTATGAAGAGAGTAATATTGAATAAATGTTACCCCCTGTTGATCCGGGTTCCGTTGTAGAATAGACCAACTACCTTCCACCCAGGTAGCTCTTAAGAGGCAAGCACATTGTCACCAACGCCGTGACAATGACTAGGTGGTAGAGTCTTGCAACGACTCACCCGGATTGGTACTACCGCCTCACCTAGTCCTGCCACAACAGCGTCAGTACTCGCCATTGTCGTGTTCAGGTTTGGAGGGTAGGGTACCTGGTAAACCTACTTCCCCAAGAAGCTTACCATCCCAGACTCAGGTTGGCAACGTACCATTTCCACCTTTGGTATCTATAGGCGACGTGTATTTCTTACCATCAGGAAATCCGTCTGCTTCTTTGCCATCCATTATCATAAAAAAAGAAGTATGAAGGAATCGTGACACTTGATGCTCGATACTTTCTGCCTACCCCGAAAAAAACTTGACGTGAAGATATAAGTTTACGTGTGTATAATTGAACAAAATCGAACATATTTTATTTCACGCACACTTTCCAAACGCTTCATGTGAATCGTTCATATAATTCTAAAATTTACCACTGAATCGGAACGCGGCCACTCTCTGATTGTAAGTAGCTATATTATAGTGTCAATCACTACTAGTAAGTTCGTACATTCAGGGTGAGATATACATGTTCTACGATTCCTTTGTAACTGCTACACCGTCATTGGGTTACCCTTTCGTATATTCTATTCAATTGATCGACCTCTGTCTAAATGGGGCAACTTGGAGCTGGATAGAATAAAATTTGTAACGTCGAAAGGTTGTCCCTTTGTAACTTAATTATTTTTAATTATATCTAGAGTTGTTCAAATGAAATTACCTTAAAACTTTGCAAGTCGTCGACTCTACAAGTGAGGGCGGCGTCTCTGCCTACCGCCACGGTCACGTTCGACCCCGGACCGACGAACCGTGGCAAGTCTGAAACAACAACTTTGATTGAATTTTTCCCAAACAATGTTAAATTATTCAGATGACATTTTTGTAAGATTCGTCTGTAACATTTTATCAGTTTTTGGCTAGATTATATTAAAACATAGAAAATAATGAAAGTAGGACCCCGACTACTGGTACTTTAAGTTATCTAAACTCTATTATTATAAGAAAGTTAACTTACGAAGTTCGTTCGTCGTACAAAATCGGTTGTTCGCAATACGAACAACCGATTTTGAATAAATATATTTTTTGGTAATACTGTTCTTATTTTTCTCTGAAATATATTTTTTTCTATTTTTGTAAAGCTTATTTGCATTTCTAAAATAAGGACAAACTGTCAAAGCTGCGATCGTATCTACTCTACAATCCCAACCAAAACTTGAGAAATATTTTAATGAGAAACACATGTATTTTTCACATATAACTTAATTAAAAAACTTAAGTTTTAGTCCTGATGATACTGTAAAACACGAAACCGGTTGACTATTTAAAAAATAATTTTCAATTTCAAGTTACATGTGAAAAAGTAAATGTGTTTCTTATTTAAAATATGAATATGTATGTGAAAATTTCACCAAGCGCCAACGACTTTTCAATTTCGCCTTTTCAATGATATTGGAAATCTCTATGATATTGGAAGGCAAACAAGCAGACCAATTTCCTGGCGGTAAGAAATACAACTGCAAATATAATTTTTATTTATTTGTTTATGGTAAAATTATAACAATATACATTAAATTCTTCTTTATTCAAGCTGACAAGAAAAACTGCGGCAGTGATTTAAATCTGATCTGTTCCGACTAACTGCACTACTCCTATTATTACAAATAATATTCCGCTAGCGGGCGATACGATTTCACTTTTTTTTATTTTTA
>DVZL01005504.1:0-12011 GCA_018236625.1 Lasaia peninsularis
TTCTTTACATTTCCTTAAAATCGAGTTTAAACAAATAACACAGTAGTAATAATAACAGACTCTTAGTAGAACTATCAAGAAAATATTTAAATCTTTATCAACTGCCAAGCCATTATCACCAAACTAATTTTAATTATTTTTTTTCAAATGTATAGGCTAGTTCCAGATTAAAGATAGGATAACACTACGTCTGCCTTGAATAATTATAAAATGAAAATTTTAAAATGTTCATGATTTTTTCATAACGTTCAAATATCAACTCTCATATAAAAATCACAGATGTTTTTCCATATATTCTACACATAAAATATTTTATCACAAAATGGTACAAATAAAACCTTAATTAAACCTTATTTTTTTATCAGTTCATTTGCTGAGCGTCCCCAAATCCCTGTACCTACTTAATCCCCATATTGATACAATTTAACAACATTATGTCAAGAATTTTTGTAGTTGACATTACTATATACGTTTGTTTCGTTTCAAAATGGCGAAAACTCGTCATTGGGACGAGACACTGAATGAAAATGTAATTATTTTAAAATTTCTGTCACTCGTCCCATTGAGCCGAGTCGGTTGTGGGACGAGATACTGAAGTAGTCGTTATGCACGGCTATATTAAATAATGTCTTCCGATATTTCTTTTATTTGCTTTTAGTCTATACAACTTGGTTTAACAACCGAACTGCGTACGTTCGGACTTTCTTGTAGTTTTGTTTTTTATTGCTATTTCTGCCCATTCATTTTTTTCCACCGTTGCGGAAATTTTAAATTATGAAATATTATTTTTAGTGTAAAACTGCATGTGAGTCGGAGAAAAGGTTCGTATGTCGAGGGTTCAGCTGGACAGCGGTCACCAGCCGCGGCCACTGCGATCTACACAGTGAGGACCTGGTCTCCACCGGCTCCTGGCTCACGCGCCACATTCCCACTGCCACTTACTATAGAAGAGTTATTTGCCTAAACAGTATGTATTCTGATTACACCATTTAAAATCAACTATTGTATTTCTTATATTTTAAAGTAAATTGAGAAATTTATATTGCTTATAGTACAAGTACATCATACACCTTCTTGAAAAAGTTTAATTCTGTAGAAAATGCAAAAGTTATTGATTTTCCTAATAAATAGTATCGGATGTAAAATTCCAGGCCAATTGCTTGTATTACACTCAAATTAGATCACTTTTTTTAATTGTCATTATGTTTCAGTTAGCGTAGAGTGTACACATTCAGATATGACAATATTGTACTACCCGCGAACGGTGTTCCGCGGGCGGATGTATGTGCCGGGTCGCGGCGAACAATGCAGTGCGAGCTCGACCGTCCAAACCGGGCCTGTGCGTCTGGTGCTGCCCTTATACGGAGCTTGTGACGTCAACTTCGCATATGCCATCTCCAAAGGCCCTAGTGGGGTTTCAAATAGGTTTGTTTTATGTGGTGCAGTAAGATAGCTTTTACATACCTAGCTTTAAAAAATGTTTAAAGAAAAATAAAAAAAATAATAAAATTAAAGAAATAATTTAAAAAACTGTAAATACCGGTGTAACCCGCCTTAAGCCGAGGTTCGGTCTCACTGGAGACACCCTTGGGACGGGGGGCATCAAGCCCCACCCAAGTAAACGTTGACGTTGTAAAATTCCTTAAGAAGTACAACATTTCAATAAAAAAGGGAATGATATGCTTGTAGTTTTGATTATTATACAGTGATCGGAGTAACGGTATATCATAACTTCCAAAATGATAAAATTAATATTTTTAAAAAGGTGTTGAGTTTATACTACAAAGGCTACAAGTAACGTGAACGTTAACGTTACTAGGTAATGAAACGTTTTGATTCGCCTTACCTTATGCGTGGAATTAGCTGCCTGCGTGTGTTTTAATATAACCTGACTATATTTAAGGCCAGACTGAATAGGCTGTATCTAGGTAGGCATGCTCCATCTACGGCCGCAACGTCACTTGACATCTGGTGAGATGGTGGTCAAATATCTGCCTATTATCAAATAAAAAAAAGTAAATATAGAGTTGGAGTTTTTTTGCAATGTAAATACTATAAACATAGTCATCATTTGGAGGTATTTAAAAAGTAGCAATGTGCTTATACCGCTTGATGTAGACAAAGTCAAAACTCTGGCTTAATTTTATCTTCTATTTAACTTTTCCTCTAGGTTGTAAAAATTATCAATATTGAAAAAACTGAAGAATCACACGGAACATGTTGTGTCTTCTTTATATTGACTGTACCATGTGAGGTTATAAGACTAATCCTTGATTTAAGACTATGTATTGAATAAAGACTATCTAACTTTTCTTAGGACGTTAGCGTATGTGATGCTGATGATCCAAAATAACCCCATAATCCAGTCGGTGGGAGACCGCTGGGTTCGGGCGGGGTGCTCGCCCGGCGGCGGCACTTCGCCCTTCACCAGAGTGGACGCTACTGTTGCTGTACACGAAACTGGGTAAGATAAATTTACAATTTAAAATCTTAAATATGGTAAACTTTGACGCAAGAGCGATCCTAGGTTCAATTCCCGGGTACGGCCAGTTGTTGTTATGATTTTTTTCGGTTTATCTGAAAAACATGACGTTGCCTCATGGGACCTAATATCGTCGGTTTAACGTTCCTCTGCCTAATTCTTCAGGGATATGGGCGTGAAGATATTTTTATTACCTTAAAAATATATAAATATACTAATACATATTATATTGAAGAGTGTTTACAAAAATTTTCGTAGTATTTGAATTCCAAACAGGTTTTATGTAACAGTAAAATCAAAGGATTTTTTTATAGTAACTATTATGAGTGGTCACTGATCGTCTAAAATATATTTGTATGGTGTCAGCCGGCCTTCCCTGAGCAGCGAACCGAGCTCGGCGAGCGGTGCGGCGAGCGCTGTATTCGGTACGGGTCCGGCGCCACTGTCTATGTACGTAGTACGCGCGCACGGTGGCGCCGGTACCGCCGCGGTTTCGCTAGGCGAGCCGCTCGAGCTGCGAATTGACACTGCAGGTCAGTTTATCTAATAAGCAGGCTTTATGAGCTTTTTGCAATAGACAGTGGAGTTTTATTACTGTTTTTAAAATAGCATCATCAGATATAAGAAGTGCAAGTTTTGTGTTTATAAATGTATTTTTAATATTATGACAATGAATACTTTAATCAAGAAAGCTTAACGAAGATTTATTTTCAGAACGAGCGGAAATAGAAGCTTATCACCTGGTAGCATCATCGAGGCTCGGTGATAGTTCAGTGCTGTTATTGGACAACCGAGGATGTCCCACTGGCCAGGTATATTGCTAATATCTCCGTGTTGGCGCGGGTCTTCTGGGTAGAATAGACGATCGGCCTCCTAATCAGGCAAATTGTAAATGCGAGCATAGGTTAACTGAGTCACTTCCGACATGAACACTGGTGGTAGAGTGCTGTGCAGCAACTCGTCCGAGTAGGGATCCACCGCCTTACCTATTCCTGGCGCCACAATAATATTTCCGTGTTCCGGTCCAAAGGGTGGGGTTAGATAGATTTACACATAAAACCTAACAGTCCGACCGAATACAGTGACGTACCTACATCTATAGGAGGCTTATAGATGTTGTAAGTATGTCGTCTCTTAGATACATAGAGACTCGACTGCTTGTTCGCTGCCTTATCCAATAAAAAACCTATTGTTTGAAGTTTTATTACAGCATTTTTACTTAATTCATGATTTTACATGAATTAACAAGTAACTTTTTTTATGTTATTGGAAGGCAAACAAACATATGGATCTCCTGATGGTAAGAAATACACGTCGCCTATAGACACCAAAGCTGGAAATGGTGCGTTGCCAACCCGAGTTGTTTACCTGGGATGGTAAGCCTTTTGCGTGAGTAAGTATACCGGCTACTCTACTCTCCAAACCAGAATACGGCGAGCACTGACGCTATAGTGGCAGGAATAGGTAAGGCGGTGGTACCAATCCGGGCGAGTCGTTACAAGACTACCACCTAGTCAAAGTCACGGTGTTGGTGACAATAGACTCTGTGCTCGCGTCTTACGAGCTGCCTGGGTAGAAGGCAGTTGGCCTAATCTACAACGGAATCCAGATTCAACTATATCTCCGCACTTAAACAATCGTAAAGTTACAAATTATTTATTTATTTAATCTTTTTGTACCTCTAGAGTCTAGGTTGATCAGGTTGAACAAACAGGAAGCGTCCAAAAATATTTTAATTTGGGTTCAGACGTTTTTCGCACCATGTATTCTTTTTTTTAATAAGAACGATAAGGATTTTTTTTTAATCTACAATAACTCGTTACCTTTTCAACAGGTTGACTTTCCAGCTTTAACTAGAACATACTTAGGGAACGTCCAACGGCTATCTGCGAGATTCAAAGCTTTCCGCTTCCCAACGTCACACATCGTGCGGTTCGCACTCATGGTGCGCTTTTGTGGGGAAAAATGCACTTCAGTGAGTAATCATCGTAAACCTAATATTAACATTCTTAGATCTGCCTAGACCTAGACTTCAAAACTTTTGTACATTGTTCATATTATCTTCACGTCAGATCCCTTGTAGTGTAGGCTGATCACATGGTTCAGAACTTCTTATGCCATAAAAAGAAAAACACCAATCAATATTTTTATGTACACCAATCAATGTTTATAATAATAAAATTGCTGATATGAAAATAAATATCTAATTCTATGCTGTTAACAAAATAATGGTTTATCATTGGTGCATAAGGAGCTTGAGATCAAGGCGAAAACAATAGGATTCGAGGAAAAGAATTAGTTTAAATATTAGTCGCGCTTTTCACGCTTTTCCAAGATAGAGAACTAAGCATATTCACTGGTGAAGTTTTGTTTAGACGAACTGCGAGAGCACACCGTATAGAAATTATCGGGACGCGAACACTACTCAAGATTGGGATGACAATGGAGCCGCTGCTACGGTGACACAAGAGGTACGTAGGCATTGTTAAATAATTCTCACGAAGAAAGAAAGAAAAAAGAAAATATTAAGTTTCACACAGAAATTCGCAGTACACTAAGGTCGAGCAATCGTTTAGTTTAGTAACATATTTGCAATTGCAAACTTATCACATGGGGACCGTCATAAATAATGGGATGTTTTTTTGGCACTTTTAACCCTTTTTTAAAGTGAAATTTAAAAATAAAACTAATAAGTATTGTGAGATAGTACAAGTGTGTTTTTTTAAAGGAAAAAGTACATATGCTATTGAATTCCACCAAATGCCGACGTCCATCGTCAAGTATAAATTCTATGTCACCTTACACTTAAACTGGTTTAATAAAAATGTAATTTTTGGTTTAGAGTTCACCAGTGGCAGGATGGGAGTGCGAGCCTGGACGTCGGGCACCGCTGGAGCTGGAGTTGGTGGTCAGCTCTCGGGACATGCTTTCCGCAGACACCCTTGTACGAGCTGACCATCGCGCCGCTGGTAAGTTATCGCTGATAACGGAAACACAGCAAAACTAATAGACGTAAGGTGTTCACTTGGATAAAAAATATATGTTACCCAGACCTCGGGTTTGCTAGATCCAATTATGTTGTAAGTCTTTAAATTAATGAATTGTGTCGTTGTTAGTTATAATTTTATATTCTGTAATCAACTTTATCATCTCCCATGTTTATTTGTCTCCACTACCTATGGTAAACTGGGAGAAAATGCTTATTTGTATTAAGTTTGCCTTAGTACATAATTTTGTGCAATAATTTAAATAAAATAAATTAGTAGGTATTTAATAAGATCCAAAAAGTACCTATGTGATTTTTAGATCCTAATAATTATCAGGTGGATCCTTGCAAACCTAACAGCCAACTCGCCAAAATTATAGAATATTCGTTTTTAGATCATAATTTTATATCATATAGAGGGCGCCACATTCAATTCACTATGATGACATATAGCCTATAACCAGCGGACGATCAAGCCGCTTCCAACGACACATCAATTGCCAAATTCTGACCAGTGGTTTCGAAGTCATGAAATAATACATACACACATACATACAGGTGATGAAACAGGCGCCGTATCTAGCGACAACGGTCTGGTGTGCGTCCACGAGCTGGTGATAGTGGCGCTAGCACTCGCTTGGCTCGCCGTGCAGGTGCTGCTGCTGCTGGGCTGCTGCGTGCTCGTCAAAAGGTACTTACACACCAAATCAAATCCCGTGTTGGTCCGGGTTCCGTTGTAGAATAGGCCAACTGCCTTCCACCCAGGCAGCGGGTAAGAGGCGAGCACAGGGTAGTTGTCACCAACACCGTGACTTTGACTAGATGGTAGAGTCTTGCAACGACTCGCCCGGATTGGTACCACCGCCTTACATATTCCTGCCTACAATAGCGTAGCCATTGTACTGTTCTGGTTTGGAGGGTAGGGTAGCCGGTAAACTTACTCACGCAAGAGGCTTACCATCCCAGACTCAATTAGGCAACGTACCATTTCCACCTTGGTTTCTATAGGCGACGTGTATTTCTTACCATCAGGAAATCCGTCTGCTTGTTTGCCTTCCATTATCATAAAAAATCTTTATTTTTTTTATATGATATTGCAACGAACAAGCTCACGGGTCTCCTGATGGTAAAACACAACCGTGGCCTATAAACACCATATATATTGTAGGTGCGTTGCTATCCTGTGGCTGGGATTTACCGTGTGGCAAGTTTACCGGCTACCTTACCCTTCGGACCGGAACACGACAATGTCATAATGGCGGCAGAAATAGGTAAGGCGGTGGATCCCTACTCGAGCGGGTTGCTGCACAGCACTCTACAACCAGTGGTCATGTTAGTAGTGACCCAGTTAACGTATGCCCGCCTCTTACGAGCGGCCTGGTAGGGAGGCAGATGGTCTATTCTACACAGAGGACCCGTACCAACACGGGAAAATTAAATAATTTATTTGCTTTAATAGGGTTTTTAGGTGTTGATCTTTACTATATGTCCTTATAATATCCTATTAGACCACTGACATGCAAATTTCAATATTAGAAAATAAAATTGGAGTCATTTATACAAAAAAATAATAATACTCTGTCTACTGTCGTTTTAAATCTATACAAATAAATATAACTGGAATGTTTGTATGTAATATTATAATAACCACTATTTACTAAATGCAAGTCGCGTTCACAGCTAGATTTAAATATAATATATCATTGTTATGATATAATACAATTTAATAATTAAATCTATACATTACGAAATTAAGATAAAACAATTAACATAAAAATGAAATATCAAAAACCCTACCTGTTTTTAGCACTTACATACACGACCGCATCACGCGAACACGTATTGCTCATGAGGCAAACAATAGACATGTACCTTAGCCTGATATTTTTTACTGTAGGTTAGGTAAAGAGGTCGCTTGATTGTTAACCAACAGACATACTTACTGCTATTGGTACTCGTAAGTTGGGTATTTAGTCTAGCTGTAAGACAAAAATACCATAGTTTTAAAAATTAAAATGACCAGTCTCTATATCTGACACAGATTCAATCTCAGACAACATTATGTTATTCAGATAAACTAAAAAAATACGTAACATCGAGTAGCCCTACCCGGGAATAGAACCTATTGCCTTGTGCGACAAAGTCAAACACAGACTCCACTCGACCAGAGAGGAGTTCAAATTAAGACTACTTAAATCTGTTTTGATAGTGCACTAAAATTTATCAATCTATACAAAAAATCAAATTGGATTGTCTGTGGGTAATACTTAAATAATCGCTTTTTACTAAATACTAATAAATACTTTTTTCTGTCTGTTTCTTCCAGCTAAACTCTAAAACGGCTGGACCGATTTTGATGAGAGTTTTACGGGCAGACAGCTGATGAAGTAAGGAGTAACTTAGGTTACTTTCTTTAGTTGAATTTAAACGCGGACGAAGTCGCGGGCATAACCAGTAAATAAATAATTTTTAAATTATATTTCAGATACAGAAAACTAGCAGAAATGAGCGTACAGAAAGAGTATCAAACATTCGACAACATCGGCTTCGACACAGTCTCCACACACCGGCGAGTGCACTGGCCTGATCAGCACATAGACATGATCCACACTTGACACACCGAAGACTATGTCAATGACATAGTCACGGAGCGAAGTCTTATCACTCCCGCCATAATTCAGGGTTATTTTAAAACTCATTCACCATCATGATTATGGCGTCATCAGCTGTTTTTCCCATCATATTTGTCTTATAGCTCGATAAAGTTTCGCAGTGACGATAATTAAACACTCCTAACAACTACCTGTCCCGAATATGTAATATTACTAACTCTTTCTAAATAGGACAATGTTAAAACAAAGCGGCCTTCTAAGAGCACTGTTGGTAACTATAAACCGTACGCAGTTACTAAATATTTTTCAAAATGTTACTCGATTGCCAGCTATTTTTTTATCACAAAAAGTTACTAGAAGTAACTTAATGTTACGGTCTACTATGACTACAATAAAATGACAATTTCTGACAGTAAGTTTTAATTTAGTTAATTCCAACAAGAGAGTTAAAAAAATCTTGTGTATGTCATCGAATAAAAAAAGTCTTTCGTTGATTTCGGGTATTTTTCAGCAGTGTTCAATTTATGCAGCACATCTTGAGGCATTTTAGCTTCATTGGTGAAATGTGACAACCCTATTACCCGTTGGTGCTATTCCAGTAATTTTATTTAGGTACTGGATTATCTCACTGGTACATGTCACCATAGCGTCAATGCTTATCACTGTCAAGTTCCGTGTTCAAGAATTGTAAGTTATGTGCTTTAATTTATTTTATGTTATTAGTACAAGTTGTAGTTTCGGAATCAAAAGGATCTTACACTCTTATGACTCCGAAACTACAACGGGTGCGGGTCTATCGCTCCGTGAATGAAATCTATCTATAGTATGTGTCTTATGTAGAGTAGGTACCTATTGACGATTAGGGCTGCGTACAAAAGTTTTCGTCTTTGTAATACAGGCTTAATATGAAATCGAAAAAGTTTGTTTTTAATACAAAACAGTTTGATTTGTTTGACGAGACATGAATTTTGAACCAAAATCTGTTTAAATTAGGAAGTACCCTACGAGTTGTTAATAATTTTATTAATAAGTAATTAAATATCAATGCACAAAATGCACAATACACTAAATTGATTGTAAATTTATGTAGTATTGTAGAGTTATGTAAATTTGTAGAAGTTAATTCATACAAACCTAACATCATGATAATCTAATCATTGTAAAAAGTAATTTCAATGAAAAAATTTGGTACTCAAAAATAATGTAAATGATTTTTTATTAGTCATGTTTTAAACCGTTATGTAAATGAGGTTGTATTCCTAATTTTTATCTGTATAGAAAAAATACTATAATTAGAGAATTGTATATTTTATTTGCGTCTAATAAATATTTGTTTAACAATTTTTGTTTTATTTTTATTATAAATTATAAGAAGTGCTCCTAAGTTGTATCGTAGAGCTCTGTTAAATTTAATATATTTTTTATTTAATTTTCGGGTAATTTTTTTATAACTTCTTCATTTGCGTCCTAACTTTATCATTGCTTCTAGTTACATTCAAAATTGAAAAAGATGAGTGAAATTGTGAATTAAAATAAATGAGGCAATTAAAAACGGCCAGCGCAACACATTCTTCGCATTTTTTGGAATTTTTAACTGTTCTACGAAAGGTAAGTATGCTATTCTTCTACCCGACGAAGTGTTGAACGTTTTGAAGTACCCGAAAAACTTTTACCAAAATACCGTCGCTGTATCCGAGAATGAAGTCGCCGGAAGTACAGCATACAGAAAACAGCAATACCAATGTTTCCGGAAGGACCATCCAGTTTTAAGCCTTCAAAGCTAAGTTTGGCGAGCGGGTAACTTTATTATCACAAAAAACACCATGTTTTTAAAACAAAAGTCGCTTTCTCTGTCCCTATATCCCTATGTATGCTTAAATCTTTAAAACTAAGCAACGGATTTTGATTTGGTTTTCTTTTATAGATAGAGTGATTCAAATGGGAGGTCTGTGGTCATGCGAAGCCGGGCGGGTCGCTAGTCTTTTTTATAGAAAGTGATGATACGATCGAAGATGGAACATGCCTAAAACAGCGTATTCACTCTTGTCTTAAAGATGGCTAGGTTAATAAGCCATATGATGACATTTTCTGTCGGTTCATTTTTTAGCTTAACTTGCTTCTTTTACTGATTACAATAAAACTTTATTTTCGTAAATATGTTATTAAAAGCCCATAAACTTAAACTAAAATAAAAACCTCAATTAATTTTTCGCAAACTTTTCTATTTTTATAAATATAATCTGTTTCGTTTGCATTGCAATTTTTTTTCATTTTCATTATTGTGCGTTATATGATTCTATTTTTTATTTCGTTCAACGTGATATTGTGCTAGATATTTGGTTTATTGCGTGGCGTTACTGGAGGTGGCGTACAGCAAAGGTGGTGGGGGGGCGGGGGAAGGAGTGGGGGCGGATTGTCTACTACCGCCCCGCGGCGCCGCCTGTCGCACGCTCTGCCGGTTCGATGCCGCGTTATAGTGGTAACCTTCAAACTTATCACCACCAGCTGGGGCTGGATAGGTCGCTGTACCCATATACATCACCTAAGAAAAACATAGAAAAATTAAAAAAAAAACACCTCCAATACTTACTTATAGAAATTACATTATTTTCTCTGGGTTTACTTATAGAAATTACATTTACGTATGTACTTAGAACTTGTTAGACCAATATCATACTAAGTTTCAACTAGTAGATCTCAAATATATTTGAAAGTTTAAAAGTGTCTTCTGCAGCTAACAAAATATAAGCTGATGACTTTGAACGCCTGAGTAGATTTCCTTATATGTAGCTAAGAACCAACTCGATAACGTCAGTTTTTAACGAGGAGAACCATGTCAAAAATAGTACACCTCTTTTTTTCGGAGTTCCAACTGAAAGGGATATACCTATAATTATTTCACGATATAGGATGAATAACGATTCAGCCGGAACCAGCAAAAGTCTACCTTAAGGAGGTTTTTACTTTTTCTCGTTTGACAGTCCCAGAAACCTGAGTCTTAGTAATAGGGTTCCGTATTCACCCGTTGAGTACGGAATCCTAAAAATGATGCCTTCAAAATAAACTTGACACATTTACATATAGAAAAAGTAGTTCGTATACCCATAAATATTTACCTGTGGTTTGTAGCCATCAGGGCCGGCTTCGTACTCCACAAGCTGCGTCCTTCCATCCGGAAGTAAAACATGATACGACCCTGTAGCACGATCATCCTTCCTTTTTTCGTTGTGGCCAAAATCTAGAGATATTGCATTATCTTGCACGTCATACGTATACTCGTAGTTTGCTGGTAACTGCAACGGCACACATTTTAAATACATAAATATCTCGAAAGGCCAAGCAGTGGTTTATACATATTATAGAAGCTTCATACATATTAGATTATTACGTCATGGGATGGTGAATGCGAAAGCGACCCCATCTCGTTCCTAGCCGGGCGGCGGGTCGGTCATTGTGAGGTTTTTAGTATCACAAATGGTGGCACGGGGTTATGCCGCAGGAGTCCAGACATAATAGACTTTTCTCACGGAAAAAAAAGATTATTAGCTATCTCCGCGGATAGGACCCAGGTATCCAAATTCACATTATATTTTGTCAATCTTTCATCTTTCATTCTTTCCACATGACCAAACCATCGGAGCATGCCCTTTCTCATTTTTACACCGACTCTTTCTTTCCATCCCACTCTTTCTCTGATCTCACTATTACGAATACGGTCTGGAAACGTTACTTCACAAATATTGCGGAGCGCACACATTTCGACCGCATTCATCTTTTTCATGCTGCTTCTGACATACCCAACTCTCACTTCCATAAAGTGATGTTGGGATAAGCAATGAATTATGACTTGATGTTTTATAATATACTAGCGGACGCCCGCGGCTTCGCCCGCGTGGATATCGGTTACCGCTGCAAAAAGCCTACTCAAGAA
>DVZL01005505.1:0-12011 GCA_018236625.1 Lasaia peninsularis
CTGAAGAACGGTTGGACCAATGCTTATAATTTTTGGTTTTCGATTTGTTTTTGTCACAAACATTTCCCCGTGTTGGTCGGGGCTTCCTGCCAGGCAGCTCGTAAGAATAGGCTAACTGGGTCACTTCCAACATAACCGCTAATGGTAGAGTACTGTGCAGCAACTCGTCCGGGTCCGGGCCTTACCTATTCCTGACGCTACAATGACAATGTCTTGTTGCGATCCGAAGGGTAGGGTAGCCGGTAGACTTGCACATAAGGTTTAACATTCCGCACCTACAACGTCTATAGACCACAGTTGTCTCTTACCATCATGAGATCCATGTGCTTGTTTACTGTCTTATCCCGTAAAAAAAACAACAAAAACCAAGGAGCCCAAAAATAGGTTTACATAAGAAAACAATCAAATTAAGCTACTTTTTTTTATTTTTTTTACAAATACATATGTAAACCAAAGTACCTAAATATACCAAAATAGTATTTTTTAGCATTTTTCTTTGTCTGTCTGTCTGTTTGTATCCGCTAATAAGACCCAATTATTCCCAATGGGGGAGCTTAATGACGCTCCAGTGACTACGCATTTGGCTTACTGGGCTCCCCTACGATAACAATCTATTCAAACTGATTTTTTTCATGATACAAAATGACAAATATGTATAAAAAAATGACTAAAACTTCAGTTGCAGTATGAAAACTCCGTAATGGAACTCAAAGAAACGGACCCTAAAGTAACCAATGCTTGAGCGAGTTTCTGGAAACCGAGGCATCGACACTAAGCCAAGTATGGAGATTGTATCTTAAGTAGGGTCACCACACGTATGGTTAGTCTTGAAGGACATTCCAAAAGTTATGAGAAGTTTTCCGATCAGATGATGTCCCTTACAGTGTGTAGGTAATTTTACAGCTTCAGCATCTAATGATTTATTGTATAATTATTTTTTTCTGTCATCGTTTTTTTCGGCCAATAAATTCATATTTTAGTTTGATGTCTGAAAATTTCAGATGCAGCATAAAAAACTTTTACATCGGAAAAAGTACAAATAAATTAAAATAAGCACACCAAAAGTTTCTTACATGCCTTAAATAAATCTAGCCACCGCTATACTACTACCATATCCTGCAAACTTAAAAACGACAGTGGCAAGCACTAAAGTCTTATTAACATAAAAGATTGAGATGATGGTGCCAATTGGGGGAAATATTCGTAAATTTTATTCACTTTTTATGACTAATGTGTTTATAGCAAATTTACCTTCTTCTGCTTAGTGAAAAAGGTTAGCTTATATTTTTCCAGGGAGCCCGGTATCAACAGATGGTGAATTCATATGATTGTTTTTTTAAATATAGAGACAGGTTATGTTGGTCACCCTAATCCAAGGGAAATATTAAACCTTTATGACATGCGGAAGCTGATTTTCTTAACTCATGGATATATTTCATCTCCTGACACATATATTTTATGAAGACTTCCCCTCAAGATAAATTATGTTTTTTATTGACATCATATATTTTCGTATATTATGAAAAAACTTCAACTGTAGTTTGTAAAATCTTAACCTTAATATAGAAATATAGATATATACATATACTTATATATTATATTTCTAGCTGTACCACCGAGACTTCGTTACTGATTTTAGTCATAGCCTGTATCTAAAGTTTTTACTCTAAAAGCGGAAAGTGATAGCTATACAACAACTAAATATCTTTGCAAGTTTTAAGCTCCGTCGAGCAGAAAAAATAGCGTACACTAGACATATTTGTTGTTAGGTTCACATGTTAGTCGTAGATTCCTGTGGATTTTAAATTATAATAGTTGGATCATTTTAGTGAGAGTTGTGACGTCTGTAATTCTTGAACTACAAAAGTTACGGCTTAGAAACAGTTATCTATTAATTTGTAAACTGTGTTCCATCTATCAAAACAACAATCCATAAAATCAGAGTACGCGTTCGTGAATTATAGACAAGATTAGATTTTGGATTTATCCCCTTTCGCACAGAAACCTCTTAGCCAAATTTGATTACCATCGGTTCAGTAATTTCAGTGTTAATCGCAGCAGGGTACATAGATAAATAAACAGACAGACAAAATTCTAAAAACGCAAATAATGTGTTTTATTTACAATATAGTTATATTATACTAGCGGTGCCCGCGACTATGTCCCCGTTTTTATTGAATTAATTGTTTGTATACATTTCTAAAATTAAATTATAAAATTAAAGTCTTGGATACTAGCACATCTCTGCTTACTGCCTTCAGGGATAATAAGCGTGAAGATTATTTACTTTATTTTAACTAGCTGTGCTCGCAACTTCGTCTGCGTATTTATTTAATTAATTTATTTTATATTCTACAATACTATTCTTAAATTAAAGTAGCCTACGCCGTTCCTTATTACATCAGCTGTCTGCGGGTGAAAGTCCTGTCAAAATCGGTTCAACTGTTTCAGAGATTAGTGGGTACAAACAGACAGATAGAAAAAAAATGTTATTTTGATATATCTATTTTGTTAATATACATACTCGTATGTATGTAGTGAAAAGTGGTTATTTTAATGTTTATTTGTTTATGGATTACATACAGACACTCAAATTTTATTTATTTCTATAGATGTATATCCATGGACATTTATTTTCCCACACAATACAGAAAGTAGTACCTACCTCTAAGTAGCCTACTAAATCTAAACTCAATTCTTAGAAACATTAATGATTCGAAAGTAAAATTTATATTCCATTCAAAAATATAACTTTCTAGAGTTCCGTACCCAGAGGGTAAAAAACGGAATCCTATTACTAAGACTCCGCGGTCCATACGTCTGTCTATCAGTCACTACACTGTATCTCATGAACCACGATAGCTAGAGAGTTGAAATTTTCACAAATGGTGTATTTTTCTTGTTAGTTATTAAAATAATTAAATATAAAGATATTTTATTCTATAGGTAAGGTACTTTCCTGTGACCCAGGGTCTAAGACTTAATGTAAAATCTAGACTAAACTGGATTTCAATAGGTTTTTTTTTATTTTAATAAAATAAGAATAATTTGTCCTGTAACAGCAAAGGTATCTTCAAATCCTTACTAATAAAATTCTAAACGTCTATTCTTTACATTTATACCTGTTTTATCAAACTAGTAACTGTTAGCATTAGCTTTCGAAAAACAAGATCCAAAAAGTTTTTTGCTGATGCCGTTCTTACTAAAACTAATTCATAACGACGACGTTCGCCTACGAAAAAACAAAATCCAAAAAGTTCTTAACTGTTGACAACTACTTCAAACTGGTGCGCATAGTTTGCCTTCTAAAGGCAGAATCTAATAATTTGTATAAAAAAAACTGCAAATATCGACTTCAATTATTATATAATATAATGTTTGGTTAAGGAATCTTTTGTTCATATTCTTATAAGTGCCAAACCTTTTATCGTAAAATTTATATGGGGCGATCTCTGAATTATAAAAAAAATACAGGGTAGTCTGTATTTTTACACGTGCGGCTCTGTATAGAGACTTTATATACAATTGATGTATTTATCAAGGGTTCAAGGTTTACCATATCATGTTCGATTTACCCCCCAAATCCCCTCTTGAACTCCCCTACTATAACCTAAGCCAGAGGTTCCCAAACTTATTTCATATTACGCCCAGTTTGAAAGTTTTATGCAGCAGCCCCTATTTTCATCATAAAATCTTCAATATATTTCTTCATAAATATAAAAAAGTTGTCAAAAAGTTCTTCATTAATGAAATTGACATCAAAATTATGTGAAACCGTGTATTTTCAGAATAAGGTCCAGGTCTTGTTCTTCGGTATTTATTCCATGTAATTGAACGATAATTATTTCCATGTAATAAGTATACAATTTTCATTGTACTTATTAGCCCGAGCAGAATACAACGGTATAGAAATATAAAGAAAACCATCCATCAAACAAACATCCAATAACATTAGCTAATTGGCAGATTCAGATACAATCGATACTTCGAAGGATGTCAGACATCAGTTTAGTATCGAGTAACCGATCTCGAGATATCGAATGATTAATAGAATCGAGTTAATGGTTGCTGATAGGACTATGGAATATTAGTATTTGCAAAAACACATGGATTGGAATTTCACTCGCGCCTGCCGCGATTTCAGGCTCGTGTACTATAGATATACCTATCCGTATGCATGGTAAATCTAATACTTTTAAAAGAACATTTATTGTAGAAATATTAATTTATACCGCCAACGGCTCTTACAATTTGGATGAAATTTGGTATCTAAGGGTGTAAAAAAATTGTCTACTCGTAGACAGTTCGAGGTCTTATGAAATTATTATGAAATTAAATCATGACATCTATAACATTCTGTCAGTAGCATTTGATGTAAGATAAAACCGACTCAGGTTTCGTAAGCTTACCATCAGATGGGAGTTTATTCAAGTATCGAATAATCGAAATAATCGAAAGCTGACACTGATAAAAATAACTACCGATTACTCCCAGGTACTATGTTATAAAAAATCACGACGTTGTTGTTACACCATTTATAACTGAAGAACGGTTGGACCAATGCTTATAATTTTTGGTTTTCGATTTGTTTTTGTCACAAACGTTTCCCTGTGTTGGTCGGGGCTAATAGACTAACTGTCTTCCTACCAGGCAGCTCGTAAGAATAGGTTAACTGGATCACTTCCAACATAACCGTTAATGGTAGAGTGCTGTGCAGCAACTCGTCCGGGTCCGGGCCTTACCTATTCCTGCCGCCATAATGATATTGTCATGTCAGGGGGTAGGATAACCGGTAGACTTACACATAGTCTGACAACATCTATGGTGCCTATAGCCACGGTTGTCTCTTTTTATCACGAGACCCGTGTGCCTGTTCGCTGTTTTATTTCATAAAAACACGCCGAAGCTATGGTTAGAATTTTACCATGCTTATTTTCCCTTTATAACTTCGGTATTTACTACTATCGTGTACGGTTTTCAATGAAAGGTTAAGCAGTAAGCCTACTTAAGACCAAAGTTTGGAATGGTGCATTGTGTGTGATATAACGAAAAAACTGGCTAAGTGTAAATTCCATACCATTATCTGTAAAAACGGCAAAAAAATTACATTTGTTGTATATGAACCTTTCATTATTATTATTGCGTCAATAGAATTACACCATCTGTAAAAATTTCAACAGTCTAGCTATCGCGATTCATGAAATACAGCCTGATGACAGATAGACATACAGACGGACAGCGGAGTCCAAGTAACGTTTCCTGTTTACCTTTTGGATATGGGATTCTAAAAACATTGATCCATAACCGCGGCCGGCGCGGTGAAACCGCTTTTTTCAATGCACAACGCAATTATTAATTATATTTGATAAGGGCTATTTGTGTGGGTTTTAGTTGTTACAGCTACAACCCAAGCATGTTCCAGCGTAATCAAAGGGTTCGCCAAATTAGCGACATTTACAACCCAGCTTCGGGCAGTTTGGGATTATGTTTATACTCATTATAAAACTAGGTTTCCACTCACAGATTCGCCCATGGTTTTTGCATGTAATTGTTGCGTAAAAACATACGAATGAGATTGGCTGTGCCTACTTAGGAAGACCTAGGTTGACTCCCACGATCAAATTGCTCTAGTATTATCCGAGGTTGGTGTCAAGAATTTCCAAAATCGGCGTGTTTGTATGATGAGAGAAATGAATGAAGAAAGCAAGCAAAATGTAAGAATCATGATGATCGCAAGGAATTTAGCGTGAATATATGTTTGAGGGTATTTTAATCTGTGCTAATATTATAAATGCGAAAGTAACTCTGTCTGTCTGCCTGTTACGCTTTCACGCCTAAACCACTGATCACATTTTGATGAAATTTGGTACAAAGATAGAGTTGACCTTAAGGAAAAACATTCGCTACTTTTATGCATTGTTTCTCTCTTATGAGATTAGCTGTGTAGAATGGAGTGGGTTCCAATCCTAACCGCGAAGCGGCCCTTGGTCTAGCGAGCATTGCTCCAATAAACTCAAGAGTGGGTGGTCCTCGCCAGACGGAGCCTTACGCTACTTTTTACAGCAAAAAAGGGGGGAGGGGTTAGAAGAGGATATGAATATTTGTATAGAAATGTTTTGATGACATATAAATATAATCGATTCATTTTAATTTTATAATTGCCTAGATTTTGTTTGTTTGATAGTCACACGCGGGCGAAGCCGCGGACAAGAGCTAGTATTTTATATTTTTAAACTTTTGAGGGCAACCTGTAGGTATTTGTATTAATAAATGTGTGTGGTATTTGTATAAGGCTTGTTTGCATTTATTGAAAAAAAAAGTATTAAAAATCCGATCGCTTTATAAAAAACCCTATTGCTATGACTCCGTTACCCGTTTTTTTATCTATCACCAGGCTGTATATTAATAACCGTGATATCTAGAAAGTTGAAATTTCAATAGGTTGTGTATTTAATTTGCCATTATGATAACAAATACTAAAAACGAAGACGTATAAATTTTAAAAGGGCACTCCAACAGAGGTGATTTTTTTTCGTTTTTACATATAATGATACGGAACCGTTCATGTGCGAGTCCGACTCGCACTTAACCGGTTTTTTTTTAGATCGAGCTATGTTCTATACAATTTCTCCGAGTTGGAATTTGTATAACCCAGTAACAACCCCAATATGGATTAAAGCTGCCCTGAACTTGTTACCTTCGTTTACTTTACTTTTTGATTAAAAATTACAAAGCAAAAATTACTCCAACAAACATTTCTAACTCAGTGAATTATTATGTCATTAGCAAGTCGACGTCAGTGATATTTTAACAGCACCCATCCTAAGTAAATTTGGTTAGGTCCTTGCAAATAATATTAAAATATATCGACTTTATTTGCGAAGCGCTTGACAATGTGTCTACTAACTTTATTAACAGGACACCTAACATTTGATGAAAGGACCACTTACATGTCACTTACACGACGTACACGAGTTCCGAGTATGAAGCTCTCTGGTGATTACATATACAGTACTTAGGCGACCGAGCTTCACTCGGTAGTTCTTTCTTTGCCAGAATTGCCATCTGACGGTAAATCTGCAAAACCGGTGTCGATACTGTTTTAGAGCTGTATAGATGTCGTGATTTGCAATTTTATAAGAGACCTATCTAGATCATTTCTTGCCCCATAAAACCCCTAGGTAATAGATTTAAACGAATTCATTAGAGCCGTTTCCGAGATCGCCGGTATAAATAAATATATAAACAATTGCTCGTTTAAAACAACATGCACTCCACGGGCAATGAAAAACAAAAGTCTCATATAACATGCCTTTTTAACATGATCTGAAGTTTTCTTATTTCATAACAGTTCTACTTATCTTCTAGTTTGAAATTCTTAACATCCAGATTAGTCTAGTAACTAGTTTACGTCATACGTCAAAATATGCTTAAATCTTTAAAACTACATCACGGATTTTGATGTGGTTTTCTAAAATAGGTAAAGTGATTCAAGAGGAAGGTTTTTATGTATATAACATGTGTAGTACACACGTGCGAAGCTGGGTCGGGACGCTAGTTATTTAATAAGGACAAACACATATTTGATAATCCCTACTAATTAATATGATAAATGCGAAAATAATTCTGTCCGTTGGTCTGTCTGTCTGTTACGCTTTCACGCCTAAGCCACTGAATCGATTTTGATGAAATCTAGTACAGAGATAGAGTTGACCTTGAGAAAGGGCATAGGCTACTTTTTAACCAATTACCTTAAAAGAGGGTATTTTTTACGCAATAAGTATTATAAGTCGGTAAAATGTCTACCCTTTGAAAGTTGTCTGTGTTATTGCGGGCGGAAAGCTAGTAGGAAATATATCTTGGAATTTTGTAAATACATAAAAATAAAAAATTACGCCCATATTTTTAGTTTCTTTATGTTCTGGTATCTTTTTTTTAGTTTTTTATATTTTGTTTGTAATTTTAGTGTTTTTTTATGCATCTGTCATTATTTTTTTGTTTTTTTCCTTGGGTCCAAAGGTTGGCTGGTAGATAATGTTATACACATTAAGCTTGCCTTTCACATAACACACAAATCACTATATAAGATGTACAAAAAGTATTAAACAAATAATTAATATTTGAATATTGATACAGATGCACATAATATTATACTTTTTTTTTTGATATAGACTAACTTGTTGCTAACCGAGTGGTTCTTACAACTTCACCGGACTTTAACCCACGATTAGCCGACGATATTAGATCTTATGATGTGACATGTGGCAAGTCCAATCGTACAAATCTAACCCCGAGCAATGTTAAGTTTTTCATATAAACTTAAAAAACTCATAGAACAAGTTGCCTACCCGGGAATCAAACCCGGGTCCTCGTGTTTCAAAGTTGGACACTGACTACGCTCTACCACTGAGGCAAATATTGTCGCTATTTTATAAGTCATTTTGTAATACCCGAAAGGAAGATGTAAAGTACATTATTATGCACCCACGATTAGTCAACGATAGGTGGTACATAAGTCCAACGCCATCGGGCACAATTTTCCAGCAACATTATGTTTTTCAGATTAAAAAAAAAACATAAAATAAGTTACCCTATCTGAGAATCGATCCTGGATCCTCTTGAGTCAAATTCGGACATTAACGTTTGACCACGAAGTCGAATGTTCTGCTTATTCTATAAGTTTATCAGTTGCTAAAATGTAAAACGTCAGTTACAAACACCGACGACGTTTAAGTGGTAGGAATGGGTTACGTAAAATTGGTATAAATATATTAAACCTCGCTACTTGAAAATTTAAAAAATGTGAATACAGAACGTGTTAGGAATAAGATGAATAAAAGATAAACATGAAAGTTAAAACCGAACAAAGTATCAGAGAAGATCTCATCCGAAAAGTCCAATTTTCGTATAAGAAGTAAGCAATTTCAATCTTTATTTCTTATGAAATAAAGTCATGTATTATTTGTGAAAAGTAATCTCCGCTCAATTGGTTCAAACCAGTGAATCGACGCCATTGAACCAGTTGTTTTTTTGTTTTCTTTTTATTTAAATCGATGCTACCAAGCCTCTTAATCACGGAGCCGAATAAATGTCTAAATAATGATCGAATATTAATTTCATACTAACGAGCGTAGTGATTAATATAACGTAGAAAAGAGTAGAAGTTTTAGTTAAACAGTTTTTTAAGTTTACATATTGCTATCACCATGTGGTCATAACTCATTGAAGCGAAATAGACTTATTACCATTGATGTTTACACTTAAGGCAGTTTTTGTCAACGATGGACCCAAAACATATTAACCTGGTGATGAATAGAATATAATGGAAAATATTTTAATTCACTTGGACCTTCTTGTGACGCATCTACATAATTCTAAAATTTACCACTGTATCGGAAAGCGATCACTAACTGAGAAGATCTAGTAAAAAGATACTCAGCGGGCTTGCCTTTTTTCTTATTTTCTAAATACATAAATTTTACATTCTACAACAATAAAAGAGGCTGAAAAAGAAGCAATCAATCTCAAGCATTTTTGTTGATGGTTCCTAAGAAATAATGTGAGGATTACTGTCTAATATTTTTATTACTCATTCCAAATTTTAATAGAGATTGTGGAAAATTATTCAAACAATGGAAAAAGTGTTATAATTACTCGTACGTACGTAGGAACATTATGTAATAAACAAATAAATGTTTCAGTTCTTAAATTAAATCCTCTTTTTCGTCTTAGCTTTATCATCAATGTATCACATACTATCAGGGCCAGCTACCTTATCTAGGGGATGTGACAAGAGCGCCAGTTTTTACACAGCGACTGCCATCTGACCTCTGCAACACAGAAGGGAACTAGGTCCAATCCTAGATTAGGTCGAATTCATATATACAAATCCGGGGTTTTTCGCGATGTTTCCTTTCACTGTAAGAGCCCTCAGTAAATATATTAAAGTTATAAAAACTTGGAACAAGGCGGGGCTTGAAATAAAAAGAAAGTTAAATCATCTACAATTATTTATTTCAAAAATTTCAAATATATCTTTTGTCGAATTTACAACTTTACAAACTTTCTGCGGAATTAAAGATTTGAAATTCTCTTTTGATTCCGTGGAATCGTTCCGCAGTCAATTAATACGATCCAGTGATTCGCCGTCATGGAACAAGTAATTATGTTTTCTTTTCATTTAAACTTACTAAGCCTCTTAGGCACGTATCTGAGTAAAAATCTGAATAACATTTGAATAATGATTTCCTACTAACGAGTACGCCAATTAATAACGCAGTAAACGAGTACCAAGTGAAGTAATTGACATTAAAATTGTAAATTAACAAATGATGGATAGTCACAGCGGGTGATACAAAAATAAATATTATTTTTAAAATATATTTGAATTTATTTTGCTTAAATTTAATCTAATTTTTTCTCAAAATTACCCGATATAACTATGCGACGTGTTATTTGAAGCAATAAATATAAATAATAATAGATTCTTGAAGCAATAATTTAGCGTGAAAAACAAAAATATAATTATAATTTCCTTATTTTAATATGATTCAGGTATTCAAAATATCATATTTACTACTTTTATCTCAAATCAGTTAAATTCTTCATTAACTAAATATGTTTTACGATTATACTAGGAAATTGTAATTAATGTGGTTTATTGATGACTTTTATTGTTAGGTAGTACATACTATTCCTCCATAGGTGCAATGATTTCTGAATTGAACAACTAACAGTGTATAAATTTAAACAAACAAGTTTAAACAATTACTATATAAAACTCATTAAATTGAAATGCTATATATTTTTGATTTATGGGTTAGCAAAAAGATGGTTTTCTTTCCAAAAGGATAATAAATATATGTATATAAATTAAATGCGTTAAATCAGACACTTGAATAATTAGCTCTACAATCATGGTGAAAAGACCCTGTTACATGTATATTGTTTCTAATTATAGCTCCAAATATTTTAATAATAGCTAAAAAACAACATTTAATAACGACTATATGAATTTACGTTATATAACGTAAATTATTATTATTAAAATGTATATTATATATTATCATAGTAAACGCTTCCATTGTTTCGAATATTATATTTACATGTAGTTATCCTAATAGGGTTACAAAGTAAATAATTTTTTATACTTAGGGGAAGTCACGGGAAATAGCAAGTATTAAATAAATTATATTAAGAATAACATTAAGTTTTTAGCTGTCTGTTTAGCTTGCTGTCTAGTTCGTCTTTCAATAATTTCAAAAAACAGATTCACTTATAAAATAACTTGCTATACTATCCACTTAAATTTAAATATGTGAAGTTTGTAGTTTATTTAAAGCCTTTTATAGTCTACTTTCGAGCCCTTCGGCTATTTATCTCATCGTCGTTACAAACTATCTCATAAAAGAAATAAATAAAAAATGTATGACATAATATAAATATCCAGGATGGTAAAGGTATTATCTGAAGATACATCCTTAATGAAGACCTGTCGTCAATACATAAGTATTGCTATCTTACTCTAGACTGGCCGACATCTCTTTCTGTGAGTTTTGACAAATACAAAAAACATGGCCTTAGGAAAGTGAGATATATATGTTTAATATTTGCGATAGGTTTTTATCATATTAATATCTGGATATTACCTTTAGCTTCATGGATAATATAATATATCATCTAGATTCTAGACAAATCTATAGTTCCTTATTGCGACACTTTTTGGTGACACTTCTTGCTATAGTAGGTACTTTATTTTACCATTTACTTTTTACTTTATAATATACCATTTCCTTTTTACTTTAAATAATTATTTAAAAGTAAATATATTTTACTAGTCGTCTCAGTGAACATCGTACCACCTCGCCCTTTGAAAGAAAAAAAATACAAAATTATTCGTTTTAATTCAATTGATTTCTAAACGACGCCACAGTTTACGATTTTACTAATCTAGAAGGACAAAAATGAAATTATCGAGTATTTAAAAACAGTGCTTTCATAATTTTATTACA
>DVZL01005506.1:0-12010 GCA_018236625.1 Lasaia peninsularis
CTACCCTCCAGACCAGAACACAACAATGGCGAGCACTGACGCTATTGTGGCAAGAATAGGTAAGGCGGTGGTACCAATCCGGGCGAATCGTTAAAATGCATGCGAAGGGACCAAGTAAAATTTTTTGTTAACCATGATTTTAAACACTGAGCGCAAAAAATTATGTTCTCTACCGGTTAGCGCTGATAAAAAAAAATATCCCAAAATCCGCAATCATAATTTAAATAATAAGCATGTTATTTGAAAAGAAACTGCTACTGGGAATCCAGAAAAAACGTGACATACAAAAAAAACGATTTTTTTGGATTGTGTCCTTATATTGGGGGTGCGAATTGTGGTTTTTTAAAGTATTTTCAAAACGAACTCACCAGCAGAGACGAGGAAGTCCACGAGCACTGATTTAAGTTTGGTCTGTCCCGACTTGAAGTCGTCCCCGGCCACAAACACTCCGTTCTTCTCAGCGCGCTCCACCACCCCCGGGACTATCGTGTTTTGGGGAGATCCATTGATGTAGCAACACTGCAATTAGATGTTTATTACTAGATGTGTTTCGTCCATGTATTCATTTTAT
The DNA here is from genome assembly GCA_018236625.1 of Lasaia peninsularis. Taxonomy (NCBI): domain Eukaryota; kingdom Metazoa; phylum Arthropoda; class Insecta; order Lepidoptera; family Riodinidae; genus Lasaia; species Lasaia peninsularis. The sequence continues at coordinate 572 of DVZL01005506.1, forward strand.
TTTAGATATTTCTAAAATAAAAGTTGTGGCTATTTATTACATCAGCTGTCGGCCTAAACTTACCCCTTCGTCTGCGGCCGCCAGCGCGAAGATCGTCGACGGCGATATCTCTGTGTGGTTCTGACGAAGTGCCTTCTCTAGGTTATCTGATGTGTCGTGCACGCCTGGTACAACTTCACAGAATCTACAACAAAATAGAAACATCAATAGGAAGAATTTAACATAAAAAATAGTGTCGTTCCAGTTTTAGTTCTCTGCTTTTTAGATAAAGTCCAGGAAAATAAATTGATGATCATTAATTCCTTGCTTATTTCATTCTTAATTCATTCATTGGTCATTACCACTTGTCAGTTACAACGACTAGGTTGGAGTTTTTAGCGACATGCTAAGACAATATGACGTCTAACGACAATAAATCTGTCGACATTTGTCATATAGAAATAATTTTCACGAGTATATAGACTGTATTTTTTTAATGGGAAAAGACAGCGAACAATTACACGGGCCTCCTGATGGTACGAGACAACAGTGGCCTATAGAGTATAGACACCACGTGCATCTCTGTCTGTGGTCGATCTGTTAGACCGTAATACCGTGGATAATTATCAAAAGTGTTAACAAGTCTTCAAAATTAATTGCAAAAAACAATTCCACCACAGGATCAAAAATTAATTATACGGCCAAATGCTAGGATGAACCGAAATACATTTGCTAAATGGTGGAGTTCTGTGTAGCAAATCGTCTGGATTGGTACCACTTGTACCTTTTTCTGACGCCATTACGTTAGTGCTCGTCATCGACGAGTTTCATACTGAAGAATATCGCACAATTGCAGACGTGGGCTTACGTTTTCGCCCATAACGACGCTCCAGTAACATATGCGGTGTCTTTAAATAATATTTGTCTCCTAACATGAAAAACGCCTGTTTATCGACTGCAATAACATATTAATTCAAAAAACTGCAGAAAACAGCCTTCACATTAATTATTATAACATAGTTACATACTACGTATACATTTTTGAAGTCGGTTAAAAAATTAGTAACGCTGGGACGATGATGATGAGTAATATAATGCATTACGTAACCAACGTACTATGCAACACGATACCTAATATATTTCAACACAATAATAGGATAAATTAACGTCAGCTTTTGCATATGGTCCGAGCGACGCAGAGAACACGCCATATGACGTCACATGACGCGTTTGACGGTTCGGCGAACTCGGCGAAACTCAAATATGCAAAGATTTTAGATTTCAATGTTGGGAATTTGTAATGACGCATCTATGTTAAAAGTATATGAGGAAACAGTAGAAACATATTGTAAAATCACAATAATCCTACTAATATTTGGTAACCTTGTACCAATTGCCATGTACCAATAAGTTTTTCTAACTCGAACGCATTTTCCGAGTGCTCATAGGGTGACCGGTGAAAGAAAATATCTTTGCCCTATGTGACGAGGGACTTGCCACCTAACAAATAATGGGACCTAATGCCGTCGGGCAACTTGAGGCTAGATTATTAAGTTTTTCGAAGTTAATTTACCAATCGCCCTACCATGCCAAACCGGAACACAAAACTGTCGAGTACTGAATATAATGCGGCGGGAGTAGAAATGGGAGATTTCCGTACTTTTTTGTGTTTGATAAATATTAATTTTATTTCGTTTTTAGTATTTTTTGAAATACATAATCTGTAAATATTTTAATTTTCTAACTACCACGATTCATGAGATACAACCTGGTGACAGACACACAGACGGGCAGCTGAGTCTTAGTAATAGGATTCCGTTTCTACCCTGAAATCATAAGTTGTAAAACTACAATTTATAACAGAGCTTTAAGATATTTCTGACCGCCGCCTGATCGTCGCCATATGCCGCACTTTTCTATATGCCTCAAACGCACATGTGCGTTTAACTAACTACACCCAGTTCCTCAAACGCACATATGAGTTCATACTAATTTGATGGTGAATTGTTCCCATTAGAACCAAGTAATGATTGTATCAAGAAAAACAACAAACTCGCTTTAAATTAAACTTGTAAGTATTTAATGTTTATAATTAAGGTTTTTATCATATACATATTTTGGTTTATAATGAACAAATTAAAGAAATTAATTAAGCAACGTAAAATGCACAAATTGACTGACTGTCGAAATTGAAAAATGTGAAAAACCAAACACCATTAAAATTAAAAATGTCTTAATGAACATTAAAAACCTCTTCTTTTTTGAGTCGGGTAAAAATGACCAAATGCGAGTGATCTAGGGAGTAATATATTAGACATAAGTAGAATATTACAAAATTAATATAAATCTTACATGTGCGCTAAAGGCATCGAGCAAAACTCGCTAAATATATGAACTCACAGACGCGTCCAAGGCACTGGATGAAAGTAACGAAAACGCATGTATGCGTTGCGGACAGTAAATGCGTTAATAAACCAAACTTTTTTTGAATTTTTGTAGGTATAATATTTAGTATTTAGTATTTTAGCTAAGAACTGTAAAATTGACTGTAAGACCTTAGTACTGTATACTTTACTGGAAGCAAATAAATGAACTTGAACTCACCTCTCGGTGTTGGCCGTCCAAAGCACGATCACTTTATCCAGCTTGTGTTTATCGCGGAAATCCTTGATGTCCGCGCGGATTTGGAGGTATTGCTCGTATCTTGTACCGTTGATCAGGTTTGTCGCTCGATCCGCCTACAAATATATTTACATAAATATCTGAACCCATTCAGAGGTAGAGGAGGTAGAGCACACATACCCACGACTAGCCGACGATATTAGGTCCCACGATGTAACTGGTGGCAAATTGATCGCCATATCGGGTTTCCTAACGATATTTTTCCCGTGGCAGGATTCGAACCTGGACTACCAAAATTGGAGTCCGAAGCGCGTACCACTAGGCCACGGCTCTCCTAATGGTAAGAGAGACCCTAGGCCTACAGATGTTGTCGCGGATGGTGGGAGACAACCGAAACCTTTAGACACTATAACATCATAGGTGCATTAGGTACTACCCTGTGGTCGGGCTGTTAGACCTTATGTGCAAGTCTACCGGCCACCTTATCCTCCGGAGCGGATGAAGACAATTTCATTATGGCGGCTGGAATAGGTAAAGCGGTAGATCCGAGGCAAGTTTCTGCACAGCACTCTACCACCAGCAGTCTTGTAATAATGACTTTCTACGTGGGTAGCCTCATTTTTATCTAGATAATTCTAAAATACCTGAGTGACTTAGCTTTGCTCGGTGTTATGTTTTAGCACATCATATTTTTTTGGAACAATATTTACTTTTAAGTATGAAAATTACTTGCCGATAAAATATGAATACTATGAAAAGAGAATAAATAAGAGAAACAATCGGACCGAGATTTGAACCCAAGTTTATGCCGACCGAGCTATTCCACCTTCGTAAATGGTGGCTTAATTTAGCTTCGTATTCTAATGATATTGATGGAGATTTTCATTCAATGAAAAGAAGATTAATGGCCGTTTTTAATAACCTATCAACTATAAAATATAGGGCTACCATATATAACCAGACAACCACTGTTATTAATAAAAATACCTTAGCAAAAAAACTCTAGTAAGCCTAAGATAGATTATTGAAAACGGTCATTAAACGATATTTTCTGTAAATAAAACCTAGTTAGATCGATTTATCGTCCCCCTAAATATGGAATTTCAAGAATCATTCTATCTATTAAAAAACCGCATCAAAATCCGTTTCTTAGTTTTAAAGATTTAAGCATACATAGGGACAGACAAAAAAGTGACTTTGTTTTATAATATGTAGTGAAGAATTGCTAGTTTAAAGGTATTAAATAGATATATTGAGAATACTATATTAAACTAATCTACTTATTGGTCTGACAACATCATAAATATGCAATTAGCCAATCGTATTTGCTATTACAGCATGATTAGAACAACGTTATTTTAAATTGAAAATGTAACTGACACTGTGCATGTGAACTCCATTAGTAATTAAAGAATAGAGTTACACCAAGCGCCAAGAATGAAAAGTGTACAATATAACATGGTTCACATGACCTATCGATGGAATTTTCCTGAAACACGATTGAAATAGCATTAATCGATATATGTTTAATAAACTCGCCGTAATATCATTCACGGCCAGTTGATATTTGTAAACATTATAGTACCTATAGACGGGTAAAACCTCTGAAACCATAGGGTTGGTGTAGATGAGCGATCGCAGAGATTATTTTTCTAAATTCCTATCCAGATCTACACGAATACTAGCAGTTTGAAGTTCATCATAGTACGCTCATATGAACTTTCAGAGAACACTACTATGTCATCCTCTAAACGTTGTTTTTTTTTTATGGAATAAGACAAGCAAACAAGCACACGGGTCTACTGATGGTGTAGGAGACAACCGAAAGGTGTTGTTGGTGCGTCGTTATAACCACCAGTGAACTCTACCACGAGTAGTAATGTTAGAAGTTACCCAGTTAAAATATTCTCGCCCCTTACGAACTACCTAGTAGGGACGCAGATGGTCTATTCTACTCAAAGGATCTGGATCGATACGGGGAAAACTTAGCTGGTTCTTAATCACATTCATTCCTTGACTGTAGTAATTCTTCCATTACATTTTTAGTACTGCTATAATAGTTTGTGTCCGGCTGTCGCCTGTTAAGAACGTTAGCCGCGTAGGGTCACGGGTTCAATACCTAGATCGGGCAACTTTTCCTACATGTTTTTCAGGTTATTTTGAGTAAGCATTACGTTGGCCGGGATCGGAATGTGCCTGAAGTCACGATAGGCTTGCCACCTATCACATCAGGGTCCTAGTACCTTGACCAATCGTGGGTGTTCTAGGATATCTACTGGACTTACGAGCCTTGGATATACTAGGCTACCACTTAAGGGATAATAGGCGTGAAGGTACTTTTTTAATAACAGTTACGTCGACATATGATCACCTTGTCCGATTACACCGTTAATGCTGTTCTTGGTAATTGATAGAATCAGGCGTTATTTAGTGGAAATTTATGTACATAGACACATAGAAAACTAGCTGTGCCCGCGACTTCGACCGCTTTTTTATTAAATTAATTTATTTTATGCATTTCTCAAATAAAAGTAGCTTAAGCCGTTCCTTATTACATCAGTTGTCTACCAGCGAAAGTCCCGTCAAAATCGGTCTAGCCTATTTAAAGGTTAGTGGGTACTAATGTGGGCGTAGAAAACGTAACAGACGGAGTTACTTTCGCATTTATAATATTGATAGGGATTTCATAATGATAAAGGTTTTATAAAGCCCGAGATAAAATATATAAACATATAAAAAAATCATGATAAAATTATAAAATCTTCATGCAAAATAGTTTCATTACATTAATGCTGTGTAAAACAAAACTGTTTAGATTGTCGACTTTTTATAGGGTAACTCACAAGAACATTCTACTTGTCGTTCCCCTGTTTAGACCCTTATAGTAAATACAGTCCACAAGGTCAGTATCATGTGCATGTTTTCGTCTCAAGGTTATTACCTATAGTATTTTCTACATGCGATTGAAACGGAAATTAGGAACTATAACTGATCCTATGTAATTCGATACAAAACACTTGTATTGTTTCACTTTTGTCATGTAGCGAGTATCAGTTTTCGTAATTATTATTAAATTTACTCTTGTATCTAAGCATTTCTATGTATTAGTATCGTTGTCTAACACACATAACACAAGCATTTAATTTGCTTACTTTGGGATTAAATCAATTTGTATAATTTGTCCAGTAATATTTATTTATTATTATTTATCTTCGATCAATAATCACAAATAATCATAATCTAGAATATACCATAGAAGGATACATAGAACAAGAGAATTGGATACAATAGTGCGAGTAGCTTAGTTACAACTAAAAGCGGACCGATAGGTACTGAAATGACGCTTCAGGTACAAGTAGTATTAGTAGTACCTGTAGCATCATCACGGTAGTACCGAACTACCGTAATCTTATATCTCCTAAGATCGAACGTTTCCACTTCTACGCAGTCGTATGACTCACCTACTCTATTTAATGCAAATAAGTATTACAATTATTTATAAACGTGTATCCGAACGCGACGTTTTGCATTCACGTGTAACTTGAAGGATGCACAATTTATGACTAACATGAGGGGATGATGTCAAGGATTCAAATATTTAATATTCAAAAATCCTCTTGTACTTAAGTACGTCGCTGATGATTGAGCGCTGTGGAATAACTTAACCAATAGGATTTCCTAGACATTCCTACCGCCATAAAAGTCCAAACATTTAGGGTTGCGTATCAGAGGACGAAATTTTGTGTTTTTTAATGTCACCACCCTTTTCCTCCAGCCGCCATCTTGGAAACAGCGGTGCAAAGAGTTTTCGCGCCATATCTTATAAACTAGAAATCTCACAGATAATTAGACAAAATACGTAGCAAATTAAATTGTCTGCAACTTTATTTCTGTAGTTGCTTACGCCTATGTCAAAAACAAAAAAAAATCTATTCCTTTTTTTCTTCAAGTGAGTCCAATAAAAACGTTATAAAGTAAAAATTTTGTAATAATTTTCCTTTTATAGGTTATAAATTTTTGTCAGTTCATTTTGCAATAAATGAAACAATTAATCGCAGCAGCTTTGTAGAGGGTTTTTCAAAGAATAATATCCACAATAATTTTAACCATGTGATGGTCCACTTTCTTATCAAATTTTTTTAAGCTTATACGAGAAAAAAGCAAAGTAAGGCTCCCAGAGACGATAGGTCTATCAGAACGCATCGGAACTTAACAAATAAGAGATATATCTAGGTTACAATGATCATCATGGTCCTACCATCATCACCCTTTCGACCGCCTCGTTGGTCGAGGGGCAAGCTTACACGCTTAACACCATCGACTAACCGTGAGGCTCGAGTTCGATTCCCGACGGAGATAGACATTTGTGTGATGAACATAGATGTTTATATTTCATGTAATGTATTTTATGTAATTTGTCCAGTAATACTTATTATTATTTATTTATTTACTAGCTTTCCGCCGGCGGCTTTCTCGCAAATTATTTTATTAACACAGACAACTTTCAAAGGGCAGACATTTTTCCGACTTATAATACTTATTGCGTAAAAACATACTCTCTTTTTAATGTCGTCGATTTAAAAGTAGTCTATGTCTTTCTTCGGGGTCAACTCTATCTCAGTACTAAATTTCATTCCTATTTAGATTTAAACCTACCTGATTAGCGGCTATAAAATCGGGATCGTAGATGGCAGGCCGCGGCTTCATAGTCAACATTTCTTTCCTGAGCTTCTGCTGCAGTTCATAGTCTATGACCTTTGCCCGGACCATAGAGTCTGCCAGGTTTAACGGGCTGATGTCCCAACCATCTATCACTGTAGGAATTTAAGGTCGTATAATATTCTTATACAATGAACAAGCAAGGGTTGAGGAAGACAAACAAACAAAAGAATCCAAATTTTATATAAAATATCTTAATTTTAGCCCCGACGGTGGTATAAAAAGCTAAACCGGTTTGTTATTTCAAAAATAATTTTCAATTTGTATATTATATATGTGAAAAAGTACACATGTTTCTCATTTCAAATATGAATATGCAGAAGTTTCACCAAGCGCCAACGATGAATAATGTAGAATAAAGCAAAAGAATGTCCAATGTCAAGAAGTAGAAGTCACTTAAAAATCACATTGATGTTTACTTCTACCTACCCTGAAAAAAGATAGTGATGACATTGTCTAAATTTTTTTAAATTCTATAGAAATAAATAAAATTGAGAATGTCTATATGTAATATTAATTAATTAAAACTTTTACTAAATGTATATGTATCTTTACAAGGTACATAAATATACCAAAATAGTACTTATTAGAATATTTGTGTGAGTCTGTTTGTACCCGCTTATCTTTGAAACAGTTGGGCCAATTTTGATACAACTTTCTACTTTGCTATCTATTTAGCTAAAAAAATACAGACGACAGATGTATAGGGTTTACGAAAATTATTGCACAAAATGTTCAAAGCGTGTAAAGAATTAATGTCTTATTTGGTCAGGTGAACATCACTTAAGTACTTTAGTATTCAGGAGTAATATTAATTTTATTGACGGACTACATGGAACAGTATTTTTACGTCTTTTTTGAACGTATTTAATCAAGTATTTTAATTATTATAACAATTTTTGTACATTTCGAAAACTTTGTATTAAGTCTATGTACGTTACCCTAAGGACACGGGTCATTAACATTGTGCATCATAATTGAATCACAATTTTTTTTAAATAAAAATACACTGTTTTTTTATTTTCTGTTATGTATTTTTTTAACATTTTAATGGTTTTAGACTTCCATTCATTACACCCTGTGTAAATTTTGTACACCAATTTTTGGACACCTTATAATTATACATACCCAAATCATCTGGATGTATCATCGGCAACAGATTTGACATTGTTGTATAAACATCCTGTCCTTTTTCATCTATGCCAACTCTAACCGTTGATGCTTGTGTTATTGATCCAAACCTAAAAGAGATATAGAACAAATTTTAGATCAAAATCGGATGATATTATCGTTGTCCATTGCCAGACTCTAATCTTTTTTTTTATGACCAAAATTAATAGGTTAATTTGAAATTTATATTGTTATGGTATTGATTGATATCAGTATATTTAAAAGTTAGAAAAAAAATTGTCCAAAGACATGTTGTCTTTGGACAATTTTTTTTAAACATAAGATTTAAAAAATAATTTATAAGTTTCTGGTTACTAAGGAGTTCTTCTAATAGTTAATCTAATTAAAATAGATAATATTCAAGACATTTAGAGTTTAAAAATTATGAAATAATAGCCACTGCCCTCGGCAAAGTGCAAAAATTAGTAAAGGCTGTTTAAAAACTGACCAATTAGATTCCATTTTCCCATTTTTAGTATTCCATGTTAACTGATGTCGGTTGGCCAGGACGGCTGCAGTGAAAGTGGAGCCATTGTTACCTCCCCATCCTACAAGCATCACTCCCACTTTGCCAACCTTACGCTGAGTGCGGATAGACAATGATGTCTTGTAAGGTCTTGCCTGTTAACAATGAGAAACAAACAATAAACACATTTTATGGGTATATAACCATAGTTAATTATTTTTGTTTTTTTTAAATATCAGCCTGTCTGTCTGTATGTTACACTTTCACGCCTAAACCACTGAACCAATTTTGATGAAATTTTGTACTGAGATAGAGTAGACCTCGAGGAAGGACATAGGCTACTTTTTAACCGACTACATTAAAAAGAGGGTATGTTTTTACGCGATTAGTATTATAAGTCGGAAAAATGTTTAATTAAAGTTTAATAATATAAACAACTTTGAAAGTTGTTTATATTATTAAAATAATTCACGCGGGATGACAGCTAGTACTCAATAAAGACTGAAAGTTAAATGTACGTATATATGACTAGTATTTACTTTTGTTCCTGTCGTTGATAGACGTCTTGTAGATTTAAATAATTAAATGTTGATAAAATTTAATTGCAATTGTTGAAAATTGAAAAACTATGTACTTGCAATGATTTAGAAGAATTGTTAAAGGTTGTACTTATACAATTATTGTCTATAAGGATGCCTAATGTAATAAATACTCTTTAGCCTGTTAAAACATATATTTTTATTTAGTGCTTTTATAAGTTGTCGATAAATTTGATGTAACTTAAAATCGCCTGTCGAATTTCATAATTTTTTAAACACAATATATTTTGTTAAATCAATACTTGTAGCGGCAACCCTCGCAAATATAACCCATACTATATTGAAACCTACCATATACTAATCAAGATATAATATAGTTTTATCGGTATACGATTACAATAATCGTATACCGATAAAACTATATTATAATATTTACTAAATATCTAAACATGTACATAAAAATAAAATGTCTATAAAATAAAAAATAACCCTTATCGCTGTATGTAAACCGAAATAAACTCTGAAACGCCCGGACTGATTTTGTCGAAGTTTCCATTGGCAGATAGCTGATGCAATAAATAGTAACTTAGGCTACTTTTATTTAATTCAAACGCGGATGAAGTCGCAGTAAGGTATTTATAATTCAAATAGGTACTTTGTTGCCAGACTTACGAGCTGGCAACCCTAACAAGCTGTGTGCACATAGACACCGATCGATTAGTGGCCCAGCCGCCGCCCGCCGCGCCACAACCAATCTATCGACCTTTGCTTTCCATTTGAAAACTGCCCAATCGTTAAACTCATAATAATTAATCAACAATTATTACTCTGTTTATTTTTAATCAACTCGCCATTTGTGAAGAACTAGCTATATCCAGTGATTTTCCTTGTGCTTGTCCTGTGTTGGTCAGGGTCCTCTGTGTAGAATAGATCATCTGCCCCCCTACAAGGTATCTCGTAACAGGCGAGCACACCTTAATTGGGTCACTACCAACGTGACCACTGATTGTAGAGTGCTGTGCAGCAACTCGCCCGGGTAAAGATCCACCACCTTGCCTATTCCTGCCGCCATAATGACATTGTACAACAAACCTGACATCTAAAGTTCCGGGTTCTATTCTCAGATATGGCAATTAACTTGTCCTTATAAGTTATTTCTGTTTACTTGAAATATCATAATGTTGCCTGTGATTGTATTTCCGTCCGATATAGCGACAAACGTGTCATCATGGGACTAAATATCGTCGGCTAATCGTGGGTGCAAACATGCAACATATTATTTATTTTGTGGGTAAGGAACCTTATCCTTAAAACAAGTCATAAGACATGGTTATCAAAGAAAAATCAGAAGATGTGGGTACATATAAAAAGATAAAAATGGACCATTGTACTGATATCTCTGAAAACATAGAATATATAATTATGTACCACTTGCCTACTCTTTCGGGGATGTAGCCTTGACAATTATTATTCATTCTATTTCAATAAAAATTGCTTATAAAATTGCAAAGTAGAGTTGTTGCAAAGTTACTTCAATTTCAGCTCACGTCGTCGACCGGTGATCACTTATTAAACTTGGAGGTGTCGTGATTCCATAGATATGCATCGGAACAGCCACATCGCATTTTTTATTTATGAAATTTTTCTATCAGGACACCCGGGTAATGGAATAATTCCGATAAACCTAATCAGTATGCAGTAAAAGTATTCCAATGCATCCTCTAGTTCCAAGCTTAGATTGCTTCTAATTTTGTATGTATTTTTCGACCGGCTGGAAAAAAAATAATGCTGATAATTATAGCATATTTTGGATAAAAATATATATTTGATAAAACGCTTGTGCTCATATAGGTTATTACAACTTATTTTTTTTTATGGGATAAGACAGCGAACAGGCACACGGGTCTCCTGATGGTAAGAGACAACCGTGACCTATAGACACCA